>JAUCBJ010008798.1:0-178040 GCA_032718475.1 Nemertoderma westbladi
AAAAGCAACCCAGTCACCTGGTTTTAAGACAAAGTGACTATTGGGATTAATATAAGGGCGACATATGTTTATGTAATGTTGAAATATATTGGCGCAGGCGATGGAAAAGGTGATCCATGAACCATTTATTGTGTCTTCCAGTTTTATTAAATCGAGTGGTTTCACTGGGTTAACACTTCCATAGGTGCCAACTCTAAAATTGAATCCAAAGTAATAAGAGACTTTATTGGCATAAAAGCAGGTGAGCTCATTCAATTTCTCGCCGAAAACGAGAACATCCTTGTCAAAAAGTTTAAAGAAATGAGTCTCCTCTTCCTCGGTTGGAGTTGAGGAGTTCCAGATGAGAAGAAGAATCGAGTTTGCGATATTATGGAAATCAAATAAACGGTCGTCGGAGAAGAAGGATGTTATGAGAGTGGTTAAACCCAGTAAATGATTTGCAATGTCTTGGGTTTTTTTTTAATAAAATCGACTATAGTGGTTGGAATCGTAAACGTCTCGGGTGAAGTAGTTAGATTAAACGTTATTTTGTTCTCCTTTTTTAAAAGTTTGAAACCGTAGTTGGAGGAATGAAGTTTATTATCATCGAGAGTTTGGTAGTGTGTCCATCGTGAAGTTTGTAGCAGGCATGGAAAATAAAGTGAGTGTAGTTTGCCAGAATTAGAACAGGGTGGTTTAAAGTTGTATTTATCATAAATGGAAAGTGTTTGTTCAACGGATCGAAATAGAAGCCAAACGAGTTGTCTAGTAGCGTAAACTGATTCTTGCTACAAACCATCTCATTGTTTGAATAGCTGATTTCTTATTATGCCACCGTGAATAGGTAACTCGGTTTAGGAAATAAATAAATACTTTTAAGAAAAATAACTAAAACTTTTAACAATAAAAATAGACACTAAAAGGGAAAGCAGTGAATAGGGGCTATTATAGAGGGAGATTAGTTTGGATTGCCAATCAGAGAGCAGATGCGAGTAAGCAACCAATGAGGAAGCAGCTTTGATGACATCAAACGAGGCGAGTTGTAGTTTGCCTAATGTTATCAATGGTAGCCAATAAGGCGCCAAAGATGATGTCATCGAAAGAGGGCCACAATAGAGTAATTAGTTAATAGTACCCTAGGGCGAGATACGAGGACGAGTTGAAACTTGCGCAATGAATTAAGCAGTAGCCGGGGTGGTGCCATCAATGACGTCATTCGGTAAGTAATAAATTCAACTATTTATTGGTAATTCAAAAAATAGAAATCAAATTATAAATTAAATAAGAAATACAATTAAATAAAGTAAAAATAATACAATTAATTAATTTAAAATTACATACAAATAAATAAATATACTGAAAAATAAAAGGGAAGATGTGTCACTAATGACACCCCTTGGGCGGCTTTGCTACAGTTAGACATCACTGATAACCATTGTATGTCAGGTCGCTAATTGGTCTGATTAATTAGGATAACCAATTAAACCCTAATTAGGAGTTATTAGACACCTATTAGGCTTTAATTGTACTAATTAATTGATGACACCTGTCAATTAGGGTCTAATTAGCCTAATTAGGTGTCACGCAGACACTGGCGCCAATGACACCCAATGGGTGTCAGTTAGGTCTAACTGTCATAAAGCCGGCCAATACTATACTACTCAAGAGTTTAGATAATATATATATTATTTTAACTGCTTTTAATTAATATCTGCCATAGGAAGGAGTGTCAGTTATGTGGAGTACTTTTAGCATCTCTGATGGGCATTGTATTTCAAATACGATTTGAATTACTGTAAAATAATGTTCTCATAATGTTAAGAAATAATTTTATATTGTAAAGAGTAGTTAGTGATTAATGCAGTTGCAGTTAGAAATTATTTTATATTTATTTATTTGTAGTGAGTCAATATAAAGTAGTTAGATGAATTTGAATAAAGATTGAGTAAAAACACATAAAAATAAGAACGATTAATCAATAATAATTCAATATTTTATTGTGTCGCTGCATAGATGACGTCTCAGCTGAGTGGGATAATTTGTGTTAATAGAGTGAGGTAAATGATATGCTGCCCTTGTGTGATTCCTTGTTGGTTGGTTTTTAATGGCTTTGTCACTTGGTCCTGCTATTGTAGGAATTCATTTTTATGTTACAGTATTTTCTACTTTTATAAATTAGAGTTTTTTGACTCGCAATTCTGCTGTGCATGGTTTATTATCCCTTCTTATTGCATGTTGACTTCATCCTTGTTATGTTATCTGTTGTTTTCATTTAAAATAAATAACAGCTATTATGTTAAGTATACAATTTTAAATAATTTTTAAAACTTTGTTGTATTTTTAATATTGTAATGTTAAAAAAAACCTTGAATTCATTAATTAACTCTAGACGACTTCATCATTGGATCTTGAGAACCAAAATTAGGGTTATGATGAATTTTTTAATGTTAACTGATTAATTACAATTCTTTCAGGTTTTCAATGGGACCCCAGTGGTGATTATCTGCCTCCACAAACTCATTCACCGGATTTGGACGAAGAATCTCTACCGCCCGAATCCAAACTCTTTGGTATTCCAGACAGCCCACTCTCTGGGACAGACGCTTCTTTCGTAAACTCGCCATCCCGTGGGGGACACCCCCGTCGACTGGGGTCTACTGACTCAGAACCAGATGAGAGGGAGTCACTGCGACTTTTAGATAAACTCTCAAACAACCTGTACCGGGTCCCCTTACCTTCCACCTCCGAGCTCTACAGTCTGGGACAGTCTCTAGACACTATCTACTCAGATGGAGCACTCAGTGGCGTTGCCCCAGACTCATCAGTACCATTGTTGCCTAGCTACTATCAGGGGTTGCCAGACGACATACTCACTGATGACGTCATGGCTGATGATGAAGATGACAATAATTATATATTTGACAGTAATTATAGTTTAAACCAACATACTGTTGTATAACAACATATTATTATCATTTGTATGTTGCAATCTCTATTACGACAACTGACACAATGTTATTAACATTAAGGGGGGGGGGGGGGGGGGGGGCTTTTTGAAGACACCTCCAGTTTTTATAGGATTAAAAGAGTTTTCTATTTGCATTTAAATTGTATTAATTTGTAGGTCGTCTTTTCCGATGTCAGTTCAGCATTCATCTTAGCTAAAAGTTTTGTTATGGGGGTTTTCATGGTCGCTGATGTCATTCCAAACGTCAGTTTTCACTTTAACGAAAACTATTATGTCTTTATGTCTGTCTGTCAGTCTGTCTGTCCGTCCGACAATCTGTCTGTCAAAAATATAAGGACATCATGCTATCAAGCTAAAACCTTTTATTTGTGGTTTTCCTTGTCGCTGATTTCAATTCCAATGTCAGTTTTCATATTTAGAGAAGTATATTATGTCTGTCGGTCTGTCTGTATGCACGTCTGTCTGTCAAAATTTAGGAAAGCATTCCACCAAGCTAAAAGTTCTGTTATGGGGGTTATCCTGTCTGCTGATTTCATTTCCGACGTCAGTTTTCACTTTTAATCAAATCTTCTATGTCTGTCTGTCGGTTTTTCTGTCTGTCTCTCTGTTTTTCTGTCTGTCCAGCGATCTGTCTTTCAAAGTAATTGGAAAGCATACCAACTAGCTAAACATTTTGTTATGGTGATTTCAATGGTTGGTGATTTCATTTCCGATGTCAGTTTTCACGTATTAAGTCATCAACATTGTCTGTTTGTCTATTAAGCTGTCGATCATATTTTTATGGACAGACCGACATCAATTCAGACATACATGAGCCGGAAAACCCTTGCAATGAAATTTTCAGCTGTGTTGTGTGCATTCTAACATTTTAATTAATTAAATTACCCTAATGATAAACTTTAAATGCGTTTTCTGAAGAATGCAAATTTTAAATTTCTAAATGCAAAGGCTTTTCCAAAAATGCACGAATTCTTGTAAAATTAGGCATTATACCACTTTTTAAATTTTCTTTGTTATAGCTGAAATATTTAATAAAATGAGTCAATTTTTACCAAAAATGGCTAAATCTGTCAAAAAACCAGCAAAAAGTCAGTTTTTTTTAAATAATTTTTGAACAGAAGCATTTATCAAAATTTGGTAATAGGATCGATTCCCGATATCATTGTGCACAAATGATGAAATTTTTTGCACTTGATGAGCATCCCTCTAAAAGCCTTTGCATTTTAAAAAATAATTGCTTAAATTATGTTAAATAAGTAAAAAATTAAAAATTTCGATTAAATGTTTTTTCCACATATTGTATACAAGTTTGCAAAAAAAATAATTTGGACAAAATCCAGTCTCCAGGTGGGATGACAACTTGTAGTTAATTAAGTGAACCCCCCCCCCCCCCCCCCCCCCCCCTAAGGAAAATGAACAGGTTTCAGTGGCAAGCTGTTGTGTAAGAACTATTCAGTTAATTTGTTTTTATTTTGGCAGTATTCATTGCAACCAGGTCTACCTGATTTCAACTTATGCTTGACGATATATGTATGTAGTCTAAATAATTATTGATGGTGCAGTTCTCATTGATTGTAGGTCTAATTGGTATTTACCAATATTTTGTATGAATTTACAATTTTATTTATAATTATAAATTAGGATATCATGTTCCTCTTAGAGGATCCGCATATCTCAGTAAATAATTAAATATCCCATTGATATTAATTGATTGATCATGGTATTGGCAACATATACTTAACCCAATATATTTATTTGTAAACTTTTTCCCAGAATGGCACTATATTATTCATTATTCGTTTGATTTATATTTATTTATTACAGTTTGTGTATATTTTTCTAGTTTGTAAATTTTTACCTGTCCGAACATCAATGAATGCGGCAACATGCAACATGTATACTCTTTTATAATTTGTGATACATGTAGATAATATAGATTTTTCCATCATGTAATCAATAATTGTCTAACACGCGTTATTTACGATACATATCTCCTTAATCTCGTCAACAAATTTAATAATTTCTGTACTAATCACAGGTTTACGATTAACTAGCTTCTGATATAGATATTGGGCTATCGAAGCTTCCTCTCTGTATCTATTGTGTAATATCTTCCGTAGTTCCTCTAATCCATGATGTTGTCCAATATATCTGTTCAAAGCGCATTTGACAAAAAATACGTTTTTATCCCCTATCTTGTATATTTTCACTCTCTCTCTGACCGTTTTTGTAAAGTAAGTAAGAACGCAAGTAAGAAACCCAGTCTGATATACGTAAATGGTAATGGCGCTAGTGTACCTTCGGAAGAAGGCCGCTCAAGTGAATCTTTTATATTCCCTAATCCCCAAAACTGTCTCGATTTGCTCAATAATTCGCTCAGTTTAAGATGGTAATTGATCATCTCTAATATAAACATTACCGCGAGGGTGTCGGCACAATAAAATAAGTAAATGTCTAACTAATTATTTACGTAAGGGCTCAAGTCTGGAAATGTATTTCCCTTTAGGGGAAATGTATTTTTACTATGTTTAGCTGTGTATATGTAACGACGCTAGAATCGTCCCCAGAATCTTGCTGATTCTACTACTACTACTAGGTCGAGCGAACTCGGACAGTGGAAATGAGATCCTTCCAGGCTTCCCGATTCTCCATAGTTGTCGCAATTTCGTTTCTCCCAAGTTCAGTATCCCTTTCAAGTTGATCTATATATGTTATGGCCGGTCGTCCACGACTACGCTTTCCATGAGTTGGTTGCCAGAGAAGTAGATCTGGTATGACCTCGTCTTTAATGGGTGATCATTGGGTGAATGGGCGAATGGGTGAATTGCTGATCATATCAGTTCATAAGCAAGATTAAAAATATATAGGGCTTTAAACTTAACCAAACAAAATAAGTAAACTAAGACCGCAAAGAGCACTTTTGCGTTAACAATATCTCTGAGCTAATTCTTTTGGATAACTTTCCAAACAATCTGTTAAGAAACATAGTTTATCAGTATTGGGTAGTGGTGAACTGAATATACTGTCTTTCACATATTCTCGAAATGGTAACCATTTTAATTCATCACAATTAAATTTAATAATTTCACCTACTTTAACAGCCTGGCGCGCCTCAGTACGCGCTAATTGGCGTGTGAAGCTGTCCTGAGCTATTCTTCTATTAAACATAGTATTAAAGGTAGAATTATCACATTAGACTGTGGTGGCCTATACATGTTATTAATATTTGTTGGGTTATTTGGCATACCCATGTTGTTCTCTGGGGTCTAGTATTTTGTGAGGCAGAGACATATTTTCGGCTTCTACGCCGTTTATATTTGAAGCTCTCCTCAATATTTGATACTCAGGAGAGTCTGGGTTCCTGAGTAAATGGGTGTTATTTGAGGCTAAAACGTCTTGAGAACTAGCCAGTTTCTGATGCAGATCCTCTAGAACCTTAGCTACCTGTATGGATTCGCCCTGCAACTGCTGCAAATGTTGTTGTTGTTGCCTCAAATGTTGGCATTGCACTGCTCCTGCTTACACGTTTCTAGCGGCCTCATCGTGGAACTCTTGTAAGTGCTGTTGCAGTTGCTGACGTTGCTGTTGCTGCTTCTCCAATTCGCGCTGATTTTGCTCACTCACTGCCTCTCGTTGTTTATTTAATCGGTTTAATTCAAAATCGACATCACATAATTGGCCCATTTTATTATTTACTGCCTCTTGCATGGCCTGTAGATTTAATGTGGATTCCTTCCCGGCAAAGGAACTCTTCCCTCCACAGGCCTGCGTCTCCCACCGACACCCTGGGTGGGAGTCGGTGATGGGGGACAGATTTGAGCCCAGGGTGTAATTGTCTGTTTGACACTTATTTACGACCGCTTTAAAGAATAACTTTCCATCAGAGTGTATATAATTTTTAATATATTAATAATCCTGAATTACGTGGCTTTCTAATTAGATATAAATCATAAAATTTGATTTAAAACAACTCCAGTTATTAACCGATATGTATCGGCCTTCCCGGTCCCGTACGGCTCTAGGTGAAGGCACCGCGACCTTTTTCTGTTTGCGATGCCATATTATATCCAATCACTTTAACGAGTAACTTCCCATGCTTCCCAATAAAGATTTTTTTATATATTAAAATCCTGAATTACGTGACTTTCAAATGAACTATTAATCATAAAATTCCCTTTATTAGAACGCAAGTTACTAAATGTTTTTATTCATAACAATAAGAATATTGCTCATCGAATCGATTTATTATTTTAATAAATATTAACCAGCCAATGAGAGCTCTCGGATCCCAGTTCCAGTGATTCTCTATGAAAAAGGTGTACTGCATTGTAGTATAGGCAGTTTATTCGGTTACATCGCGTTTCGGCAACAGTCGCGATTTGGCAAGAAAGTTGCGTGTTGGCAAAAAAGATGTATTTTAGCAAAAAAAGTCGCGATTCGGCAAAAAAGTCGCGATTCGGCAAAAAGGTGCGATTCGGCAAAAAGTCGCGATTCGGCAAAAAGGTGCGATTCGGCAAAAAAGTTGCGTTTCGGCAAAAAAGTTGCGTTTCTGCCAAAGATAAAAATAAATTCCTAGATGTGTTAGATCCGGGTTGAATTCAATAATTAAAATTGGAGTGGTCTTTATGACAATTATATGCTAGGTATTAATAAGCACACAGTACTAATATTATTTTATTTATTTGTGTGGAATTAATTTCGCACAACCAAATCGCCAGGGCGACATATTTTCCAACTTTATATCGCAGTGCGATATTATTTCTCAGTATGTTCCTACGCCATACATTTTACTATGTATGTCCAGTATATCCAGTATGTCACCGCGCCATTATTAGATTGTTCTGGAAAGTTTAACTGCATAACTACTAATAATTTCCCGCAAATAAATATAATTATATAGATTCGCCATTATTCATAATTATTATAACTTAGACCTGGAAATACTATCAGATACCTTGTATGTCCGCAATTTACCTCCTCATGGCCTCCCATCTGTCAATACCACCATCTGCTACCACTGGGCTCAACCCTACTGTAGGCCTACTTGGCCGTCTTTAACCACTTCTAAACACAACCGCAAATGAAAGGGTTGTGCATTAACCATGAACTTAACCATGAGCCACAAGGATTAATTATACACTCCAACTAGTAATACAGTTTATGTATTAATATTATTTTTATATTTCTATAGCGCCAAATTTACATGAAAACACGGTTCTGAAATTTCAAGTTTCGATTTAAAAAGTTCAAAGCTGTCACCCTATTCTTTCCGGTAATTCGTTCCTAAAACTACAATGAAAACATCACAGATGGCTAAATCAAATTTATGGGGTGAGTCAAAATTGCGAGCCATCAGCGAACTGTTATAATTGTACTGTAGCCGTTTTCTAAAACAGTGTGTGTGTATGAAGCCATAATTGTCGGAAGCCAAAGATATAACTAGCCATAGTAAAATTATAATAGTTCGCTAAGATGGCTTGCAGCTTGTGCTGCACAAAGGCCCCAATTGTGTTACTGTTATTTGCAATTAAGGTAAATATATCAGTACAAACTAAACTTCATGTTGACACCACCGGCCGGTTACGTCGCGTTTCGGCAACTGTCACGTTTAGGCAACTCAAATTCGCGTTTCGGCAACTGAACAATTACGTTTTACCAACTGCTAGTTGTGTTTCGGCAACTCGTAGTTGCATTTCGGCAACTCATAGTTGTATTTTGGCGAACTGAAGTCGCGTTTCGGCAACTAGGTCACAAACCCGCCTATGTAATGTAACTGTGACGGCATTCATTATGTAAGTAAATGATAAATGATGACAAGTTTAAAAGTTACTTATAGTTATTGACGGCAGAGTTGTTAATTGGTCATTTATATGTGTACATTGCCGGTTTGCACATATGGCAGTGATAAAATATGATTTTGTGGTCTGATTGATAAATGTGGATTTTTTTCCACCCGTGACGTTGCGTTCGTGACGCTGGACAGCTGCTACTCTAACCTAAAATTATAACTAATTATTGTACAGTAGGCCTACGCTCTCCATTTTGGTCTCAAAGTGATCCTGAGATATGTCGGATTCTAAATAAAAGAACTCTATCTACTGAGTCGAACGCGAGTTGATAAAACATAATTGAAAAGGGGAATTGATAAACAGTACTGTACGAACAACAAGAGTCCCACAAGAAATGAAAACAAATAAGTTGGTGCCAGTTCCCAAGAAGGGCAACCTAACACTCTATGGTTCTTTTCGGGGAATCTCATTGATCTCGATTGCTGCAAAGCTATACAATAGAATTATATTAAATCGCATCAGAGATCCCATTGAGAGACTGCTCCGTGGAAATCAGAATGGGTTCCGTAAAGGTCGTGGGACCATGGAGCCCATTTTGGCACTTATAAGGATAATTGAAGAGTTATCAAAAAAGAAAGACAGGCATCTGGCTGTTATCTTTGTTGACTTCTTCAAGGCCTTTGATTCAGTCTCTCGATCACGTATGTTCAGCATACTTTCATTATATGGGATTCCTGATGAAATTATTGCAGCAATCAGATCAGTATACGATGGTTCGACAACATTTGTGTCTACTGTTGACGGTGACACAGAAGCATTTGAAGTGTTATGGGGCGTCCTCCAGGGAGACACACTTGCACCATTCTTGTTCATAATTGTTGTTGACTATGTTCTACGCATGTCCTTAGATCATCACAATGATGATGGGGTGATGATAACTCCACCTACTGGCCCCAGAAGTCGAGGAAATCCTGCAAGTACCTAACTGATCTAGACTTTGCTGATGACTTAGGAGTACTCTCAGAATCACTAGAGGGAGCCCAACGGCTCCTCAGCTCATTAGAACATGCCGCTTCTAGTGTTGGTCTTGTTATTAACTCCAGAAAGACCAAAATTTTGACAGTTAACTGTGAAAGTCCTCAGCAAGTCTCTGATCGGATGAGCATAAGCTCAAAAGATGGTATGCTTGAGCATGTGGATGACTTCTGTTACCTGGGATCATGGATCCGGAAGTCAGGTGAGGACCTTCGAATACGTAAGGGAAAGGCATGGGCAGCCTTGAATAGGCTTTCCAGGATTTGGAAGTCACCAAGAATTAATCGGAAACTTAAGGTCCGATTATTTAGAGCAGCAGTAGTTCCAGTACTCCTCTATGGGAGTCCATGCTGGGCTCTAACTGCTGAGGACACCAAATCTCTGGATGGCACATTCACAAGAATGCTAGGCCGGGTTCATTGTATCAAGTACAATGCACACATCTCCAACCAGACACTATATAACATTGGAGGTGTCTCATTGGTTCCCCGAAGCTTGACACTAGAACAAAATCGCCTCTGCTTTGCACATTGCTTTCGCCGTGAGGACCAGGCAGTGCATAATCTTGTACTTTGGCAGCCTCATGGAGTGAATAAGCATGGTGGACAGCCCATGACTTTTTTGAGACGCATCTTAAAGGACACTGGCCTTGAAGATGCGGATGATCTAGCAAATGTCATGGGTGATAGGGAGTTGTGGCGGTGCAATTTTGTCGATAAGCCGTGTTCGCGCTTTCAGACCTTTAGCAGTTTAACCTGCCAAATTTAGATGTCTTCTAGATTATAAATCGACTTTAGCCTATGACGAGTATTTGTTACACTACATTAGCCGAAGCCAGTCTATGCGCGACCATTCACCCGCTGGATATACCCGGGAGACTGGATTCGGAAGCCTGACCTTATTGCGATGTAGGCCTACTGTATTATTCGACTGATCGTTATATATAATCTCTGACAAATATTACTCACTTTCGGGAAATATTAACAGTTCCTTTAGGACGTGGCGCTCTAAATATGTAAACAGAGTTATGACTTACACTAGACACAACGGGATGGTTATGGATTCACGTATATAGCGCATTCTTTAGGAGATGCTTTGTTATCAATCACAATCATGCACACTACTGCACAATGCTGCACACCGATCTGCCGACCTTCACTAATTTAGTCACATATAAAGAGAACAACGACCGATACATGTAGTGCCTATGAAATAGCATTAGATTCACTTCAAAACCACTTTAATGTAAGTCGCAATCGTTATATGTATCCGGTCTCTCTTACCTTCAGTATATCAAGAAGATTTAGGGTTTTATGATTAATTTATCGATATTATCCAATATAATAATATTCCATCAACTGATATAATTAATGACCGACAGTAAATAGCAGTAAAAATGCGGTGTTTGTAGATATGATATAGTATGTGGTGTGATTTGAATTGGTATGGTATGTGTGGTTTGATAACAGATATACGTTTGATGATCAAGCCTACTAATGTTGGACTAAAGCCTGAAAACACAGAGGTTCCAAAGCCGGTCTTCTGGCATCAGGAAAAAAGGTAAACATTGACCCATAATGCATTGCGCGATTTCCCGGAGGTTTCTGTACAAATAACAGGAGAATCACTCTGATTGGTTGACCGAACAAAGAAACGACAGAGAACAAGGGAAAAGCTACACGTGTACAGATCAGCTGTTAGCTGTCGTCATAGTAACTACACTGTTTCAAGAGGATTTTAGCGTATTGCGACATAGAATTGCTAGTTATGTCCGCTAAAGTACACATACAGAAGAAATGGCTTTTTATGTCCACTAAAACACCAGTACAGTAAGGAAACGGCTTTGATGTCCGTTAAAACACCTACAGAGTACTTTGCGGGGAAAATAACCGGCTAATTCCGCAAAAGCTTTTACACCGCTCCCAGAAAATGGGATTTAAGTCTATAAAATATAAAAAATCACAGTTTCTAAAATATAAAAATACTCTAAACAGTTAGTCTTTCTTACGCTGACGGCGTTTACGCAGTTTTTTGAGGCTAGCAAGAGTCCTTTTCTCTTTGGGGCGAGCCACTTTACTAGGAGGGCTATAACTCCTGGGTGAAGGGTGCAATACAATTGCATCAGAAGGTTTAGGATTACGATCGGTATATCCGCCGGTCGAGGTACCTGGTTGATCGATATCAACTTCAGTGGAGCGAGGTCTAACTGCCTTTAGGGCGCGTCTTAGGACAGCAGCTCCTACTGGTCCTTGACAGGTCGTCTGGACAATAGCGGTAGGTGGACCGTGAGTGGTGAGAAACTTCCTCGGTTTAATGGTTTTTTCCAGCTCGCGTTCTCGGGCTCGATATTCGTATTGCCGTCGAGATACTTCCTGTAACTCAGGGTGCGAGTTGATAAATAAATCGCCATACTCAGGGTCTTGACGGATGAAATTGATCAAATGGTATGAAGTAATATCATTAGGATTGACGTTCCTGAGATATTTTCGAACAAATTTGGTGGAAATACACTCACCAACACGCTTCATTAGCTCGTAACTCGGTGTGCGTGTTTTTTGTTCAACAGATGCGAATAGATAAGGATGGAACGCGTAAACTCCCTCGTAGGCGCGTCCAGGGTAATAGCGATAGCGGGACTCACAATGTAAATCCGCGTTCGCTTCCCAAGCTCGGATGTAGCGCAGGGTAATCATCTCATCTACGCTTTCTAAATCGCGGTTAAAAGGGCAATTAAAACTGGCATGTCCTTTAAGTTGACAGTGATGGCATTGAGTCATAAATTGGGGGCAGACTGCAAAAATGTGCGAGTTATTAAGTCTGCAATACGCACAATAGATCTCCATCATCGGTTGTTCGTGGAAATAGGAGCAGGGTACGTCTGAGTCCATAGGGGTGAAATGATCTCTCGATGCGCATAATCGGCAACGTTTTCGAGAAACATAGTTGGCGTGTCGATAATCGTATGCGGTGAGACATTGTGGACCTTGATACCATTCCAATACGTAGTCGTTATTGCTGCTCCGGGGCGCTGTAGGCTGAATCTCGTCAGATTCTAAGCATATTGGTTCGTCTTCCAATTGCATAGCTGATATAGGTGCGGCTGTCTCCGCAAGCGAACCCACTGTCTGAACTTCCACGACAGAATAACCCGTGGGTATTCGAGGTCTTTGTATAACAGATGAATGTAAGTTCTGTATACAAACGTCCTTGAAAAGAGCAAATCCCGCGCTGTTTAACTTCTCCGCAGCTGAGTCTCTTAGGCTGAGTTTGGTGTCAGAGCGCGGTCCTTGAACTGACTATCAACGTTACAGAACGGAGTCAGAAAGCGCCGGAAACATTCAAAGCGGATGTATTTATTGTGTTCATCTAGCTTGGCGAGTTTGGTTCCAAGTATTAAGGGATGGGTGCGTATGGTACGACTGCACACATCGGCTAGCCAACCGGCAAGTGCGGCGTTTTCAAAGATCGTGTATATAGCTAAGGAGGGACGAAGTGGAACACTCATAAAGCTATACACGGCTCCAGGTGCGGTCAATGGTCCGTCAAAGTATAAACGAGAATAATGATCTCCATATACTTGTTGGTAATTGATAGGATTTCCAACCTTGAAATTCCATCCGTATTCTTGAAAGGCAAGATGTCCGATGGAGGTTCGTTGTACTTTAGTAATGCCGCTGGGTGTATTGGCATACATAGTGCGGAAAAAACCTCGGCCTTCTGCCCAGGGAACAATCAGTTCAAGGACATGTTTGCCTCAGTTGTTCTATATAAGATTTATATCCCCAACCACTAAGGGAGGTGAACAACTAGATTTATGACACACAATGGTACCAGTTGTTCACAGACTATCCGCGTATCCTTTTAGTCCTTGAATCACGGTCGTGGACTTAAGGAAATCCTTGGTGGTTGATTATCTATTCAACAACGAGAGGGTGGAAGTTGATATCATAAATATCAACAGAATGGTACATGGACAGGAGGTGCGGACACCAATATAAGCATCCAAATCAATAGTAAGGGGTGGGGAGGTTTATTAGGAGGTGGTATGATCCATACCACGATACGGCAATGATTGGTCGATCGTCTCCCAAAGCTCCGAGCACATTGGGAAGAGAAGGTGGGACGATGGGTGTTGTGTCGTTAATAGCGATGTATAGAGGGATAATGGTAGTAAGGAGGAGGAAGGATATATGGTAGTATCCATAAGATACCACAATGGACATGTTTTCCGTCACGTCATCATTCATTCTTGTCTTTTAATTGTGACACTGATCACAATAATTACAGGAAAATGATGAAGGAAGAGAAAATTACAGCCTCCCGAAGGAGACCGCCCGCGAGCACCCGTGCCCCGGGGAAAACTATTCACATTATGGACCCTGGACATTAACCCATGTCTCTTCTCCAGTGGTTCTCCTCTATTTGTCTTTACAAGCCTTCTTCCACGTTCTATCTTTCGAGTTGATTTCGAATAGAATTCTCGTGTTCTATTCTCGGTTTATCATACCGACTCCGCTGGGTATGATATTTAAATAAAAACATTTCCCTTTCGGTGTCTACATCGTCCGTATCATGTAAATCGATAGGATGACCAGTAGTTAAGAAGTCTATATACGTACCATTACGATGCGTATAGCGAGCGGTGAATTTTCTATAGTCCAATTCACGCGTAAGTTGCTCCTGGGACATTGGCGGTTCGATATAACGACCATCGTCCTCCGTAGTAATTGGACCAGCGTCGCCGCGTATCAAGCTATCGACAAACGCTTGTAAAGGTAGAGTATATCGCTCCCTGATACCAAGATCATCTTCTATCAACTCAGTCATATCTGCTATATGAGTTTATCAATATTATAATGAGTTTATATTTAGGCTAGCGGGCATCGCTGCCTACCCCTCTCTGCCCCCGGACAGTGCAAGATACTCAGCGCCGATGTACCGCCGTCGCTGTGCTTTCGCCAACGATGTAGCTACACAACGACAACGATAACCGGCACAAGTCACTCCACTGTCCGTCCCAAAGGCTTAGATGTACTTCAGGTTCTTTCGGCAGAGTTAGGGCTACTTTCACAATTGCGACTCGCTACTGTAAACACACTTTAGCAGTAATATTCACCTATAAAAGCACAAATTCCACACAACTGTCACAAATTGTACACATTCGTGCCTTCCAGAATGTCACTTTATTATTATGTATCCTTGGATACTAGCAGTGCGCTATTTATTCCCTATGCTATTCAATGGGGCAAGCTTTCTATTGTTCTTTTAACTCACTTCTAATTCTAGCGTGGTTGTTGCCATGGTGACATTATGGAAAGCTAGCGGTAGAATTAAGGTAATTCTCATGCATACAGATCTGGGATGCTATTTAATAGTAATTCTTTAATTGTCAATATCCTCTTTATACATGATTTTATGAATTTTATCGGCTATTGACTATATATTGGAGATTCTCGCACACTAATACACTTAATAGGGTGAATCTCCGCTCCCATGATCTATTAATTAATGGAATTTTGGGAATGTTATAAATTGTATAAAAATGACAATTTATCAAATTCATTAAAAAAGGATTTTAATTTTTTTCTCGTAAATTTTATTATTTAATATTAAATAGACACAATTTTATTCCAGAACATGTCTGGGGACTAGGATCCTTGATTCTAGGAAATTGGTCTTTTTAAGAATATCGGTAAGTGCTACGATATCTTAATCGACTAGAATTTTAAAGGATCTGAATTTTGACAAATTTGGTAAATATTAATAATTAATATTTAGGATGGGCACCGGTTTATTCCAGAACATGTCTGGGGACGTTAACCACTGATTCTAGAATTTTGTCTTTCAAGTATATCGGTGGGTACCACGATATCTTAATCGACTAGAATTACAGATGGTCAAAGGGTTTAACAGATTTATTTTGCGTTGTACGCTACTGTTAAAGTGACATCACGCTACTATAGGTATTATTTAATATACGGTATGAGAGCAATATCGCACGAAGCAATGTCAGTGAGAAGAGGCAAGTCGTTTCCAAGGTCTACCCAGAGCTTGGTTTAGCCGAGACACGAGGGTCTGAATTTTGCATTCCTAATACTCTACTTACCAATAATACTTGAATATAGTAGGAGCTTTATTGTACTTTAATAAGTACGGATATTTCATCTTACTGTATTTATGTATTTGTAATGTAATACGGACAGTAAGGAAAGAGAAAAAGAATTATTTCTCGCCGTCGCACTAAATATATAATATATAAGTAATTAAGTAATAAACGCGAATATATATTGCACTAATCTACTAAATAATCGCTAAAATAACATTCTACTAAATAAAATTAAAGAAAACGATTATAATAAAATTACATAATAATATATACATAAATATAAAATGATAAGAATATAAAATAATATGGTCACACACCCACTCCAGACGCTGCTAAGCTGGGGAGTCCCTAGATGTTCGTTGGATTAGGGAGGTGGTCGTGGGAAGAGTATCTTGTCTTCCATAGTTTCCGGAGAGTTCTCTGTCTCTTTCCAGTAAACATAAACGACCAACTGGGCGATTGAGCTGCTGTGTCTCGAAGACAATTCCCGGTTTCTTGAAGTTACGTCGCATGACGACGAGTTCTACCGATCGCACCAAACCGTCATCCGAGATGTGAGTCTCGATGATACGACCTGTCTGCCACCGCTTACGTGGAAGATCTGAATCCACAATAAGGACCATGTCTCCAGCGCTGACGTTTTCTTGCTGCGCAAACCACTTAGTTCAAAGTTGTAGCGTGGGCAGATAATGTTTTTCGAAATGGTCAGTGAAACGACGGGATAACAACTGCATAAGTTGCCAAGTTTGCCAGCAGTATTCGTCTCCGTCTGTGATTTCCGATTGCGGGAGCATGGCTACAGGTTTCTTCAGTAGGAAATGCGCGGGTGTTAGCGCTTCCAGGGAATCGGGACTCGATGAGACTGGCATAAGCGGTCTCTCGTTGAGATAGGCGGTGATTTCCTCCATTAACGTCCGCAAAAGTTCGTCGGTGAGATACGCGCGGCACGGCACTATAAAGTGAAATGCGGTCTTCACGCTCCTGATTAATCTCTCCCAACTTCCTCCCCACCAAGGGGCGTCGGCGGCGTTGAAGGTCCAGCTAGACGCTGTTACCCTTAGCTGATCGTCCACCTGTCTTTGGTTCCAATCTTTGACATAAGCTTTGATTTCATTGTTGGCACCAATGAAGTTCGTTCCCTTATCAGATCTCATCGTGTTACTAGTTCCAAAGCGAGCGATCTGTCGTCGTAAGCTTAATAGGAAGCTGTTGGTAGATAAATCGTTCACCATATCGAGATGGATAGCTCTACAAGTCATACAAACAAAGATGACACACCATCTCTTGACTATAGTCCTAGCACGATATACTTCAATAGGGCCAAATAAATCTACACCGGTATTAGTAAAGGGTGGTTCATAGAAGCTTACTCGTTCCCTAGGTAATTCTGCCTCTCGCTGTGTTAAAGGCCTACTGAATGCTTTCCTACAGGGTATGCAGTTCCTAAGAACTTGGTTCAGAGCTCTACGGGGTTTATAAAAATAATAGCAAGTTCGGATTTCGCTAAGAACTCGTTCTCTACCAGCATGATAAAGTTTGCTGTGAACATCTACAATCATCTTGATTTGTATTTCAAGATTTCTAATGAGTATGGGAAACTTGGTGTCAAAGGATAATGGAGCATTAGTTAATCTTCCTCCAACACGTATCAACCCATCTATCATTGTGCTAGAGAAACGATCCCTTAAGCGCATCTGTGGATTTCTCAACAACAGGAAATACTTATCGGAATCCTCATAGCATTGCAGGAGTCTCAGCATCTGCTTGTTGGTTTCTTCATGCTCCTGATAACTGATCTTCTTCCTCAGAAACCTGTCGGATATCTTATATTTGGGAAGATCTTTAACAACATGGACCTGCACAGATGTCAGTGGAGCGGTATCACTATTGGTCTTCGCCCTGGAGTAATGATGATGAAAACATCGTTTTAAATATGTAACGGCCTTACAGAGCCGATTCCAGGAACTGTAGTGATATATCGCTCTCTGCAGGAGAGGTGAGAGTCCTTGCGAGACGTCTGGTATTCCAGATTTCCAATCCTTCTCTCTGATTTCCACAACAGGGCGACCTTGATTCCATCCGAAGTCTCAACTCTCAGGTAGGCTACTATACCTATTCCCATATCGCTGGCGTCTCAAAACACGTGGAGTTGATAGGAATACGTAGGGAGAACATGACCAAAATATGAACGGGAAATTATAAAGTTCTCGATGGCTGGTAGAGAATCTTCCCATTTCATCCACTTCTTTAATAATTCTCCCTTGAGTGGATCGTCCCATGAGTGGTTTTCAAGCCACATTTGTTGTACTAAACTCCGAGCAATCAATATAACTGGGCTAATAAATCCCAATGGATCGAAATAAGTGCTCAGGATACTTAAACAAATCCGTTTAGTTCGAACTGGATTATCTCGCTGTTTTAGCTGGAAAAACAGGATATCTCTCTCTGTGTCCCATTTCAAACCAAGTGTCTTGGTTTCTGGAAGATCATCTTTGATTAGGTCTAGGTCTTTCGCTCCTCGATCTTCTACCGGGATCAATTCCAGAAACTCACGGGAGTTGCTGGTGAATTTAGTTAACCGAAATCCACCTCTTTTTAAGCACTCTACCGTTCCTTTGGCGACATCAATGGCTTCTTCGACTGATGGAAGGGACTTTAAATTGTCGTCCATGTATATATCCCGTTTGATGTTGTCGATCACCTCTTTAGAGAAGGCTTCCCGGTTGTCATCAGCAGTGGTGCGCACCACTGAACAGGCGTTTGAAGGGCTCGAGATTATCCCAAAAGCCTGGATGGTCATCCAATATTCCACCGGTTTCTGGTTGAGGTCTCCTTCAGGCCACCACAGAAACCGTAGTCTATCTCGATCCCTATCCAGCGCCTTAACTTGTAAGAACATGCCTTCTATATTGGAGGCGAAAGCGATTGAATATTGTTGTAATCTTAAGAGTATTCCCAACAAGGATTGGAGTAAGTTGGGTCCTGGTAACAACTCGGAATTAAGGGATTGGCCCATGTAAAGGGTGGAGCCATCAAACACTACTCGTACCTCATTAGGTTTACCGGGTTTGGGAACGTAATGATGTGTTAAATAATACATTCTCTCAGTTATAGGTGTTCCTTCCGGTACTCACTCCGCATATCCTTTGTTAATAAATTTCTTCAACTGCGTCTGATACATTTTTTAGCTGAAGAATTTGCCTTAAGACGTCGATGTAGTTGAGCAATTCTTTTCTCCGCCAAGGGTCTGTTGTTTATGAATTTTGGTTCTCGCTTTCGGAAAGGTAGACCGATTTCATATCTACCTTGATCTTTAAGAAAACGTGTAGTTGTCTCTTGGATCTGCTTGGCTCTTTCTTCTTCTACCGATAGGGCCTTATCGTATGAATTGGGTTCTACAGCCTCTTGAGTAAAGAATCGTACGGCGTGTTCATCCCGAGTTTTTGCATTATAACGTTCAATGACGTCATTCAGTTCGTCATTATAGTCGACGCGTTCTGATGGACGAATGAGATGACATAGGTTCACTTGGTTTTGCCAAGTCTCGTTTTCCGTAAGGAGATCAATGGTACTCTCCTCGTCGAAGAGTTGGTGGATATCGTCGTTATCTGAGGAGTATGGTGTTCCCTCAGTTGGATCGTCTAACTCACTGCTCTCCACTTCCCATTCTCTTACTTGATATACCTGATCTTTCGGTAATCTTTCCATGAGAGTTCTACGGGAAGGGCCAGTAATGTACCAACCCACTCTAGTTCTTCCCGCATAGGCTTGTAGTGGTTGCGGTTGAGCAGGCCGTTTCTCCAATGTCTCGAGCGCCTCATGCGCATTTTGACCGATGAGTATTTGCACTCCAGGGTAATCTGTGTTGAATCTAGGTATATTAAGCTGCTGGGTGGAATCGTCCTCATCCCAGTTATAAGGTTCTACTTGGCTGGTAGCGAAGTTCTTTATCGCCACCATTTTTACTGACCTTATACTATGTTCTCCTAGTTCGTCCTGGGGGTGGACAACGCACCTACATAATAATCAGCTATCACTGTAGATTTCCAAACCTGCATAATTCCTGACATGTTTAACTTAGTTCGGAACTTGGGTTGTCCAGCAAATATGTCTTCGGCTAGTTCTTTGTCGATGAATGTTCCTGTGCTACCGGAGTCAAGGAGGGCGTTCACTATATAACTCCTTTTAGGTCCGTGGACCCTTAACTGCACTACTGGAAATTCTCGGATTCCTACATTGGAAGTTGGTGCTTTCCAAGATGGTTGTCGGTCAGAAGTAGTTAGGGTGAGCTCGCTGTCGGTGTCCTTTTCATACGTAAGTGCTCGATACACTGCGGTGTTTATCATGTAACAGGATTTGTCTTCGTCGGAGAATTCGTCCGTATAGAATCCTTCCATCTCAGAACTTTGGTCAGTGTCGTTCACATCACTGAATTGGACATGCAGTTCGGAATCACTTACCTGACTCGGGCTGTTTCGCTCGAATTCAGTGTGCAACAAGATATGATGTTTCGCACCGCACTTTGCACACCTTACGTCGGAGTAACAGGTTCGCCGTTGGTGTCCTTGTCTGAGGCAATTATAACACAACTGCTTATCCCACATGACTTCCCGTCTATCCTTTAATGATTTCTTTAGGAATTCATCGCACACATTCAAACGGTGGGGCCCGTCACACAGCGCGCATTTCGGTTTGATGTTACTTACCTTATTTTGAGTAACGTTGTGCACACTCGTTCTTTTTTCGGGCTTTCTTACCTGAATTCTCTTAGGAGACGTAGGAGGAGTTTTTCTTACCTGTTCTCTCCTGTCATTGGTTCGAGACTTGAATTTACTTCGCTTGCGTCCTTCTGGGCTCCTCCCCGAGGCGCACCCACGAGGCGGACGCTTTCCCACCACCCTTGGGGCCAGTTGACCAGACTGGGCCGTAGGGTAGCCCGATGCTTCCCGGGTTCAATTTTCAATCCCCCAATCACACCGGCACAGCTCGTCGGTGTAGCCAGATGGTCGGCTACTGTCAACTTACTGTGGCCTGACTGTACATTGAGCCAACTCAGAGAGTCAACCGGCGGGTGGACCAGTCGATAGCGATCGAGCATCAAGGTCGCCCTTGAGCCAAACCGACGGTCTTGTCCCAAGTGGGCTTGCGCTACCCACATGGAATATTGACACGTTTTCACCCGCCTCGCCGGCAGTATTGAGGGGAAGTCGGTTCCACAAACAATACTGTCTAGCTTAAAACTAAGAACAAGTCACCACTTACCAGTCACTGTACACGTGTACTCAATAGATGCTCACGAAATCAAGTACACAACGGTAAACATAAATCTGACGCATACCATGCACACACAGAGGACGTAATCGGGAAAGACAAATCGGTGACAAATCAGAGGGGACAAAATTGTATCGACTGATAAAAGAGTCGAGAGTACCTTATTTTGCCGTCAGGGCAAAATAACTTTGTGTGCACAAAGTATGCTGGGGCGCAGTAAAGATATGGTCCTACTAATAACCGGCGGCGACTGAACCAACCGGCAAGGTTTCCCACACTCACTCGCAGTGGCCATACACACACTCACGTATACCACGTACCCACAGCAACAGAAAGCTTAAGCAAACTGCCACTGATCGTCCACACACAAACCACAGATTCCAGAGTATCATTCACTCGGACCACACTACAACACCAACCCCTCCTTGCAGCCGATATTCCGGGTGCCACCTCCATTCCAATAGTAGTACCAACAGAATCATCAGAAACCTGCCCATTCCGATGCAACACCTCCATTCCAATAGTGCTACCCTGGGAAAAGACACGTTTTGGCAACCGATCGGAGACAGTAAAGAGTCTGGTCAACTCATACATACCAAACATAGACCTACCACATAAACCACATAGACCACAGATCACACTAAGCCACCACCCCTACTGTGTACAGGACTGGCAGTACGGCAACAGGCCGACTAGACGGTACCACGGCACCATGTTGATTCATGGTTCGTAAGACACGAGGGCTTTCAGTAACTCCCTTGCACTATACCTAAGATTTAACGTGCCCCCACACCCTCACGAGCCCGCCGCCGCCTGTTAGACGCACCCCTATAGAGACCTCACCTCTTTAGGTACGTCCTTAGGCGTTTTGTTGACATAATAAGATCTTTCAGTGTCTTTCCCGCTGTCCTCTCCTTGAGAAGCCTGGCTTTCGCCGTCGTCGGTATAACACACTGGTGTTACTTTTCTCCTAGAAACGGGTTTCTCACTTACCTTGTTTTCCGGTGTCTTCTCTCTGGACTGCTTTAGGAGTTGTAATTTCACTTCTCCATCCAAGAATGACATGAGATCAGCCATGGTAGGGTCTCGTCGTTGTTGTTCCATCATATATAACACTTTCTTATCCCAGCGTGTACCTACTCCACCCTTCGGTAAAGTAGAGGCCACGGCTCCAATAACCATAGAACTCTGATATTCATGAGACTTACCGAGCCAATCTAATTGTCTACAGATCTCCTGAATCTCATCGGAAAACTCTATAATTCCGCTGCTAATGAATTTTCGGGGCGCTACCAATTTTGCATACAAATACTTAGCTATGTTATTCCTATTACCATACCTGATGTTTAGGGTATCCCAAACTTGTCTTAATCCATCTGGATGTCCAATAAACTTTAACGCCATTAACTTGGGAGATCCTTCCAAGCACTCGATGAGGAATCTAAGTTTCTCTCCGTTAGATAGCACAGAGTTCTGTATGTTATCTTTGTAATATTCATTAAAAGGTAACCATTTCATCTCATCTCCATTGAACTTGACGATCTCTCCTACCTTTACCGCTTGACGGGCTTTGGTTCTAGCCATTTGACGCGTAAAACTTTCTTGGGCCATCGTGTTATTTAATATCGAGTTATCGGTATATAAATTTCTCGGATTATTATCACGTCTATATGGAATATCATTGTCAACAGGTTTATAATTACCCTTAATAGGGTTTACTATAGGAGTTTCCACTTCCCTAGCAGTATAGATGAGTGTAGGCTCCACACCTTGCGCATGAAATACTTCAGACCTAACAGGTTGACACATTGTTACAGGGGGTGGTGGTATACCCTTTTGTGTATTTACCAATTTATCGCGTTCTAACGCGATACTTTGCTGCACTTCTTGCAACTCTAACCTACTCTCTCTAATTGTTCCCTTTAACTGCTGCACAGTTCCCTCCATCTCCTGGACCTGCTGAGAGGAGTGAGAACGGTGTTCCCTCAGCTGCCCGAGCAGGAGACCCATCTCCCGTCGTCCCTCATCTACCCACTCGACCGCCGAAGCAGGAGGCGCCAACGTTGTAGCGGGCGGACGAGGGACAACGGGCGACAAATCATTAATATTTCGCTCGGAGTCCAGGACATGAACATTTTCTGGGGTGGTTCTGTGGGACACAGGTAGCTTAGTGCTGTGCAGAGGGAATTTAGAGGTAGGTTCAGGGAGTACAGGTGTCTCTATCACCGAAGGGGTGGCTTCGAGAACAGGCCTAATTATTTCAGGCTCATATACTATAGTAGGGAGTCTTTCTATTTTAATTATTTGGTCTGTGGGTTCTGTACTACCTAAGTTTGTGTTAGTTAGTTGCCTTCTAACAGCTGGGGGCAAATCAGGCAATTTCTGACGGTGGGACAGTCTTCTACGCCTACTTAGACGAGATCTATTTCCTCCACCTTCAGGATCGGTGGTATCGCCTTCATCAGATGATGTAAATCCCTGCCTTTTGGGAGTAGATCGACTCATCGTCTGCATTTGACTAGCTGTTAACTGTTTATTTATGCAGTCTTGATTCTCTTGAATATTTTCCAGCTCTAGTTGGGCGATCTCTTCAGACGCTCTCCATTCTGCTTCTGCTACTGCCTTTCTTTCTGTTTCTGCCGCTTTTCTATCCGCTTCTGCCGCTGCCACTGCCGCTTTTCTATCCACTTCGGCTGCTTTTCTTTCCGCTTCGGCCTCTGCCGCTGCCGCTGCCGCTGCCGCTGCCGCTGCCGCTGCCGCTGCCGCTGCCGCTGCCGCTGCCGCTGCCGCTGCCGCTGCCGCTGCCGCTGCCGCTGCCGCTGCCGCTGCCGCTGCCGCTGCCGCTGCCACTGCCGCTGCCGCTGCCGCCTTTCTTTCCTCTTCTGCCGCTGCCACTGCTGCTGCCACTGCCGCTGTCTTTCTGTCTTCTATACGTTTTTTCTTTACTTGTTCTTCCTGGACTCTAGCGATGCGGAGGCGTTCATCAAATTTAGCTTGGTTCGCAGCTATCATATCCGCATCGATTGCGTCCAACACAAGCTTGGCTCCTTCACTATTAGGGCTAAGTCCATCCAGCCTTCTCCTCAACTCTTCATCACCTACAAAGCGTTGATAGTCTGACAGATAGATGTCAATAGCATCCCTCTTATGCGGTTTCTCTGCTGTCGCTTCGCTTTCCACTTGGGAAAAGGTAGCGTCTGTTGATTCTCCATGGGTTGAGCGCTCAGCCAGCCGAGCTGTCCACTGGGCCGTTCCTTGAACCTGGAGACTCACCCGCTGGAACCAAGTCTTTACAGCAACTTGCAACGACGTGTCTTGTCTTCTTTTCGAAGCTTCCTCAAAGGCCGATAGGATTAGTCTGATTCTTAGAATTCTTTCTCGAACTTGATAAAGCAGCTCTCCCTGCTCTTGAGGTCCTTGGGGTTGTCGAAACAGTTGTTCCTCTAATCGCTCCATAGAGCTGAAGAATCCCTGTACGTATCCTGCTGCTGACCTCTTCCACACAGCTGGATCGATGGTTTCTTTTGTTACTCCCATCCTGTGTATGTCTTCCCAGGCAGCTTCCGATAAGTCAAACGGGAGTCCGGGTCCGGGGAAGTTCCATTGCGACTCGACAATAGACTTCAGTTCTTCCCTTGTGTATCCCGCATAACTATCCTTGGTCGATCGCTTACTTCTCGCCCAATCAATCTGGTGTTCCTCCACCGCAATCAATATCCTAGTGAGTACGGCTGCAGGAAGGATGAGAAGGGGATCCGAATAAACCGCATCTGCCATCTTTGCTCCGCACTCGGGTGTCAGCTCTACAGTATCCGCACTACTGGAGCTGTCGGGCCGCTGAGAAATAAGTTCTCGGCTCGAGTGTTGCTGCTGTTCCGCTGCTTCTTGGTCCCGCTTGACTTGAGCTCGAGTGCCTATGATAGACCTACGGTGTTGGACTAGCCTAGGGTCTGATACTACTACTGGAGGGATGATCTTTCTTACAGTAGGAGGTGAGTTGAACTTCGGTCTCACACGTTCCACACTCCTGTCTGGGTCACAGATGGTTGTATCTAGGAGACTGTCTGACAGGTTTTGCTTTGTGTCAGACATGTTTGTTTGTACAGTTGAATGCCTACTGCTATATTACAGTTAAAGCAAGTCTAGTAATTCAGTATCAACTGTTAGCCTAGTAATTAATTACCGATACTGCTACTCTAGTGTAACGTGATATATATATCTAATATATTAGAATACCGGTATGCTTATAGTATATATATAAGTATTATTACAGACTAGGTTTGTCACAGAATACCGGTATATAATTTCAGCGCAAATATATAAATATATAATAGGCCTATCGTGAATACCGGTATACAGCTTACACTTATAGTATATATAAGTATAATTATGGACTAGAATTAATTACAGAATACCGGTATAATTTCAGCCTAAATTTATAGAAATAAATATAATAAGCCTATTGTAAATACCGGTATGTCAATTATTTTAGAATAATTGAATTTCTGAATTTTAGGGGTTACTTGGTTACTTTACTTTACTTGATTACCGTTATTTAAGCAGTAGTCCAACTGACATTAAGACCTAATTGTTGTAAGACAGGCCTACTATTTATAAATCGTTTGAGTTGATTTATAATATATATACCCGTATAATGGGTTTTGTCAATATTTGAAATAAATGTTATTATTTCTAGGAAGGAGTCACTGCACAGAAGCTGTACGCTCTCAGTGAAGTGCTACTTGTTGGACACTAAAACAAATAATTCTAATTTACCTAAGTTACTTATTACTACAAATTACGTACAATTCGGGGTGAGATTACAATCTCTAAATAAACACAAAAATTACACGTACAAATTTTTAGGGTAATTTTACAAGAAGTCTACAAACCAGCCTAACAAAGGGTTAGAATATCTGGTTATTACAACGGACAGGGTACTACGGTATTTGAAAATAACTAAGCAGTAGTAAATATACTGCGTTGTCCAGATAGGAAAAATACCACCGTCTGACGACTTATAGCCGTATCGCTATAAGTACTACGTTATGTATCACGGAGTGTTCCTACCTAGAAGTTAATTACCGCGGTCTACCAGAACCAACGTGCCTATTAACCACTTTACAACACAAATATACTGCCTACACACTAATTACCTTCGGAAAGCACTGTACACTAAACCCTAAATTAGGTACAAGTACTTATACAACAAATAACTAGCAGTTAGAAATACTTGTACAGCTAAAAGAACCACGGCATCTGCTGGAGTGACCGGGGCACAAAATCACCAGTCTTTACCTACGCCAAGCAGCCCTGATGTAGTACCGAGGTTAATTTAACTATAACGGTATATATAACAAGCACAATTACTGTAGGAATAAACTTGGGGATATGAATGTTGCGAATAATCGCATAAACTCTGAATAATAAATATTACGCTACGCGTACAGACTACTCAAACAAAATGCAGACCAAATGCTGACAGACTACTATCAAGCCTAAACAAACTACGGTATATGCAGACTCCGAAATGGTTAGTTAGTATGCGTTCTAACCGAGTAGTACGACTTATTCTTTCAGGGGGATTGACCTCACAACACTGGAAGCCCCTACGTTCCTAACTAGTACTTTATCGGACATACACTCTACACACACCGCAATCTCTTCAGACCTAACAACAGCTAGGCAACAATCCAGCCTACAAATTATCTAAATAAGAAATATTACGCTACCCGTACAGACTACACAAACAAAATACAGACCAAACGCTGGCAGACTACTATCAAGCCTAAACAAACTACAGTATATGCAGACTCCGAAATGGTTAGTTAGTATGCGTTCTAACCGAGTAGTACGACTTATTCTTTCGAGGGGATTTACCTCACAGCACTGGAAGCCCCTACGTTCCTAACTAGTACTTTTTCGGACATACGCTCTACACACACTACAATCTCCTCAGACTTAACAACAGTCAGACAACAGTCCAGCCTACAAATTATCTGTATAATCTGGGCAGGCTTACACGTCTTCTGCTCAATATTAACCTACAAGTAAATAAAACTGACAGAAATAAGTAAGCTCCAAAAGAAACAAGGGGTGTACAGTCCCTAATCTCTTAAACAGCCTACCGGTATACAATATCACAATCGAAATAATACTAGTACCTGTACTGCAGTAAGTACCGGTTCGGGTGGTTAGGTAGTTAGGCCTACTAGTTACCGGTCGACCGGTACTTTTGCCCTTTTATTGCCTACGTGCAATAAGAAGCAATATCTGTTATTGTTCGCGCTTTCAGACCTTTAGCAGTTTAACCTGCCAAATTTAGATGTCTTCTAGATTATAAATCGACTTTAGCCTATGACGAGTATTTGTTACACTACATTAGCCGAAGCCAGTCTATGCGCGACCATTCACCCGCTGGATATACCCGGGAGACTGGATTCGGAAGCTTGACCTTATTGCGGTGTAGGCCTACTGTATTATTCGACTGATCGTTAAGATATAATTTCTGACCAATATTATTCACTTTCGGGAAATATTAACAGTTCCTTTAGGACGTGGCGCTCTAAATATGTAAACAGAGTTATGACTTACACTAGACACAACGGGATGGCTATGGATTCACGTATAAAGCGCATTCTTTAGGAGATGCTTTGTTATCAATCACAATCATGCACACTACTGCACAATGCTGCACACCGATCTGCCGACCTTCACTAATTTAGTCACATATAAAGAGAACAACGACCGATACATGTAGTGCCTATGAAATAGCATTAGATTCACTTCAAAACCACTTTAATGTAAGTCGCAATCGTTATATGTAACCGGTCTCTCTTACCTTCAGTATATCAAGAAGATTGAGGGTTTTATGATTATTTATCGATATTATCCAAATATAATAATATTCCATCAACTGATATAATTAATGACCGACAGTAAATAGCAGTAAAAATGCGGTGTTTGTAGTTGACAATATGATGGTTGATTGGATTAGTTGTTTGTGGTTTGATAACAGATATACGTTTCGATGATCAAGCCTACTAATGTTTGGCTAAAGCCTGAAAACACAGATATTCCAAAGCCGGTCTTCTGGCATCAGGAAAAAAGGTAAACATTGACCCATAATGCATTGCGCGATTTCCCGGAGGTTTCTGTACAAATAACAGGAGAATCGCTCTGATTGGTTGACCGAACAAAGAAACGACAGAGAACAAGGGAAAAGCTACACGTGTACAGATCAGCTGTTAGCTGTCGTCATAGTAACTACACTGTTTCAAGAGGATTTTAGCGTATTGCGACATAGAATTGCTAGTTATGTCCGCTAAAGTACACATACAGAAGAAATGGCTTTTTATGTCCACTAAAACACTACTGTAGTACAGTAAGGAAACGGCTTTGTATGTCCGTTAAAACACCTACAGAGTACTTTGCGGGGAAAATAACCGGCTAATTCCGCAAAAGCTTTTACAAGCCGGCACAGCATTCTTAAAAATGCAGCTGCAATGCAGCATGCCGATCCTAGTAGTAGTACTGTATGGATTAATATCAGATTGAATTAATAGACTTATCATATATCGAATAATATGTAGACAATATATGGAAATAATAACATCAGTTTCTATATAACTCGAAGTAGTGTTGGAGTAGGCTTGGGTAAAATAATGTAGAATGAAAATGAATAATGGGAAACGTAATGAGGCAAAGGTAATAATCTATACTCTAGGCTCTAGGCTCTATACAGTATCCAGTTGGCCTTTGTTTACGAGTTGCCGAAACGTATCTATCAGTTTGCCTAAGCGCATCCTATTAACAGTTGCCGAAATGCATCACTCAGTTGCCGAAACGCAACCTTGTTACCCGGTTGCCGAAATGCGACTACATGTTATTAAATAAGTAAAATCAGCATAAAATTATGGAATAAGCTACCGTTAAATGTATCGGGTGCTGCTTCATTATTAATATTCAAGGCGAAATTATGGAAAATATACCAAACTAAATATGCAAGGGAAGAGGTAACTTAATGGATAGATGCTAATGTAAATTTACATATGTTTTATTCAGTTATTATAATTTGTTTGTGCTATAATTGGTTAGCTTGAATTTAAGTATATTACTTTATAGTAGCTTACATACTGTACGTACAGGTGCTGCGAAGCAACACCTTGGCCCTACGACGCTTATTCATTTTGATTATCAGTCTACTCTTAATGTAGACTGCCTCATGTGTTATTTATCATAACTATGAGTTTTAATTAATAAAAGAGATAAACTTACACTTAACTCAAACTATGAGTTGCCGAAACGCGACAACACCCACCGGCCTCTTTTACTTTCATGCAATGGCACAGGCGCGGTACTCTACTCCACAATGTATTCTCTTGCAATAAAGAAATTATTTTGCCGAAACGAAACTTGTTTGCCTAATCGCACCTTTTTGCCGAAACGCGACTTTTTTTGCCTAAACGCATCTTTTTTGCCAAAACTCAACTTTTTTGCCTAAACGCATCTTTTTTGCCGAAACGCAACTTTTTTTGCTGAAACGCGACTGCCGAAACACGACGACACCCACCAAAAGAGCAGAGTAACTACGAGCAGCCAGTAAACGGCGAGCCGACACTTAGACGTGTTTTCCTGTTACCCCCCCCCCCCATATTGGATACTATTTGCAGGATATAAGCGCTAGTGATATAGATATTTTTACATACTATATAACAACAAAGGTTAATATTTTGGTTAGAACAAGCCGTCTCTGTAACCTGCTCCTTTCTTTCAATTGGTAACAACATCGTTTATTGTTTTGGTTAGAAAAACCCGTCTCTGTAACCTGCTCCTTTCCATCAATTGGTAACAACATCGTTTATTGTTTTGGTTAGCAAAACCCGTCTCTGTAACCAGCTCCTTTCCCTTATTGGTTACTAAAATGGTTACTAACATGAATCATTTTCTGTGACGAGGGGGGGGGGGGGGGGGGGGGGTAACAGGAATCACTATCTGATACGGGGGGGGGGGGGGGGGGGTAACAGGAATAATGGGGGCAATAATATGTATTACAGTATTATCTTCTAGCACAATGAAACCTACAACCCACTTAAACTACTACATATTTCTATCGTATATTTTATAAAGGGGAAGGGCCATCTATAATAATTAATCATTTATAATGCGCGCAATGTTTCAAGGGAGACATCTCATCTGCGCTAGCCTCTTTAGTCGATAAGTTGACATAATGTAATAAAATCGGATACATCATCTCTAAATTATTTAATTGCCGTTACTTTCCATCAGGCCCTAGCCTCGAACATATTGTAGCAGTCTCTTCCGTACTTGAATATCTGAATATAACAATAATATAGGCCTACTTGTCTGCCTATTATTGCTATGGCTGACATTATAATGACACTTCCTGTATTAAAGTGGCTATCACTTTCTCATAAATAATCAGCTGACCTTTGCTTTGTTATTTCGAACCATCAATTATATTTAAGCGCCAATCCATTAGCAATGCAGTTACACTTTGCACCCAAATTGTTTACATGCGATTGCGTTCAATATATTATTATTTAGTAAGAAACGCATTAGGCGCTCGTATAATTAATTGATTTATATTCATTATACATTCCATGTATATATAAATTAATCAGGTATATTGTGACATTCATTAATTTATTAGTCATTACTAAAATTTATTAACGGTTATTAATTATTTATTAATGTTCTGTGCGAATCACATTTAATGTAGGTTATTGTTGTACTTGTAGGCCTTACTGTATGTTTTAGATTAGGATAGTTTTGGCAAATTTAAGAGATTATTTGTGTCAGGTTTTCATTCAGGAAAACATAGTAAAACTTATGGAAAACAATGCAAACATCCATGAAATATTGAAATATCTATGTTTACTAGGCAGGTCAGATTAATTTAGTTAGTCCTGTCCTTAAATATATATATACTCTATGTAGTGCAGATCTTAAAAATGTAGTACTTACAGTATTGATACTGTGAGGGCCTACGTCTTAGAGAGTCCAAGGCAATATAGGCATATACAGATATAATTTTAGTACTTTAATTGATATTTCATTGCGGAGTTATATAATGTCTCAATGGATTATAACAATTGCCGTAATGGCTCTGATGCTGGGCTGTTTTGTAAACCAAATCGATGCAGTTAAACAAGCCATCAAGATTGTTACAGCCACTACCGAGCAGGTTTCTCACCTTGGCGATGAGTTTACACTTAGCTGCGAGTTTCTATTAGCTAGAGGAAGGGAATTAAATGAATGGAAATGGGAATTGGTGGATGGAAGTGATACAGTAAGTACTAAATAGTTTCACATATTAGTAAACAAACCTTTGTCTTACCAAAGTGAGACATAAAGACAACTTATTGTTGAGGGGGAACTGGACGCAAATCCCATCTTGGCGAATTAATAATCCCGCCTCAATGTTAAATTCTCAATTTAGGGAAAGGAACAGGTATCTAATTAATTTTAATATATTAACTAATTTTAGTTGTTCCCTATTAATTGTTCAGTCTAGTTCTAATTGCAGTGCATCAGCGCGGTCCCACCTTCATCCTGCCCTATATTATACTGTAATTGCTTCAGTTACTACAAGACTCTCTTTTTGTATTATGTAAACCCCCATCACTGCGCTCAGGCGGTAAAATACAGTAAATTGATTGTTTAGTTTAATGAATATGTTTATATTTAAAGGTGATAAATAAAGTTAAACACTAATTGAATTAGATCATTAAAATTTGCACTTGAATTCTTACTAGATAAAAAGCACTACTACTACTACTGTACTACTACTAGGATCGGCATGCTGCATTGCAGTTGCATTTTTAAGAATGCTGTGCCGGCATGTCCACAAAATTGCGCCGCCACAACTCCCTATCACCCATGACATTTGCTAGATCATCCGCATCTTCAAGGCCAGTGTCCTTTAAGATGCGTCTCAAGAAAGTCGTGGGCTGTCCACCATGCTATTCACTCCATAAGGCTGCCAAAGTACAAGATTATGCACTGGCTGGTCCTCACGGCGAAAGCAATGTCCTGCAAAGTGGAGGCGATGTTGTTCTAGTGTCAAGCTTGGGGGAACCAATGAGACACCTCCAATGTTATATAGTGTCTGGTTGGATATGTGTGCATTGTACTTGACACAATGAACCCGGCGTAGCATTCTTGTGAATGTGCCATTCAGAGATTTGGTGTCCTCAGCAGTTAGAGCTCAGCATGGACTCCCATAGAGGAGTACTGGAACTACTGCTGCTCTAAATAATTGGACCTTAAGTTTCCGATTAATTCTCGGTGACTTCCAAATCCTGGAAAGCCTATTCAAGGCTGCCCATTCCTTTCCCTTACGTATTCGAAGTATACGTATTCACGTATTCGACGTATTCACCTGTCTTCCGGATCCATGATCCCAGGTAACAGAAGTCGTCCACATGCTCAAGCATACCTCCTTGGAGCTTATGCTCTAGTTGCGGACTTTCAAAGTTAACTGTCAAAATTTTGGTCTTTCTGGAGTTAATAAAAAGACCAACACTAGAAGCAGCCTGTTCTAATGAGCTGAGGAGCCGTTGGGCTCCCTCTAGTGATTCTGAGAGTACTCCTAAGTCATCAGCAAAGTCTAGATCAGTTAGGTACTTGGCAGGATTTCCTCGACTTCTGGAGCCAGTAGGGGGAGTTATCATCACCCCATCATCATTATGATGATCTAAGGAACATAGTCAACCACAATTATGCACAAGAATGGTGCAAGTGTGTAGATAAAAATATATCTAGATAAAAAGCACCACACAAGTGTGCTGTGTGAATATTACATAAATAAAATAAAATTTAAAATTTACAAACTGAACATGAATATTAACTGACACTGATACAGGAATAATTCCCACGTAATGGTAAATGTGAATAACATATAACAATGACATACATAAACATATGACAATCCATCGAAATAAAACCGCAATATAAACCGCAGTACTCGAGCTTTTATAAGGCTGAAAAGTACCAATTTGCACAAAATGATGCGAATTATAAGATTATACTTTAGTTTTCCTTTAATGGTGGTCAGGTCAGGTATTCTAGGTCATTGATCAAGAAAACTTGCCACCTCCATGCAGCATAAAGGAGGTGCCACCTGTAGCTGCATAGACCCTCTTACTAGGGCAAATCTGGTCCTGTAACTAGGACCCCCTTCGTTCTGGGATAAGGACGCCCTTGGTCCTGGATTAAGGACCCATATACTTGGCTGCAGGGGTATATGGCTTGACCAGGCAGATAGTGATCTACCAATGGCTGGTCAGGAGTAGAGTGTTCTCATGTCCACTCTGAGGGCACTTCACTGCGACCTGCACCTGGCAGCAAGGGTACAGGGCATGACCCAGCAGATGAGCTGCAACAGCCAATGGTGGGTCATGTACGCCAGAGTAGATATGGGTGATGGGCCTCATATCTGACTCCATTGCGACACCCACCCTGTGGAATGGCAAACCAGGGTGTGGTATTTGCCCCGAGAGCTGAGCTGAGAGCTGAGCTTTCCTTTAATAGCCCAGGTCGACAGTGAGAATCAGAATTTTATTGTGTTATATTTTTTATTATCTGAGATATTTTAGTTACGTTACTTTTATGTTTGTTTATTTTTTGTGAATTTTAGAAGACGTTAGCAACTTTTAGACCTGGAACAGATGTTAAGTTTAGCTACATCTGGGCGAGTAGAGTAATTTCATCTCGTTCTCCTGAATCTTCGGCGCAAATAACGTTAGGTAAAGTTGAACGAAGCGACGGAACTTTCGATGACTCCAAGAAACAGTATAGATGTAATGTTTTCGCTAAGGGTGAAAGCGGTTCAGCTACATCTGATGTTTTAGCAGTTAATTTGATGGTTGCAAGTGAGTTTGATATGTTTCTGTGTATTCAAAATACAATGGGATAGATAGATAGATTAAAGGTTTATTTTATACATTATATGTGAAACAATCGCAATACACCAAAGAAAGTGTATAGCATGATGCGATTTGGGGCTATTTAGTCAGTCTATTTATTCAATTTGCCAGGAATTTTTTTTGAAGTTAAAAACCTAAAGCATTTTCTATGTTTTACAAAAAACAAGTCAAAAACGGCCTCTCATGCTCCAATTAACTCCTGACAGGGTACCTTTTTCACTCACTATCGGAGAGAGATTGGCCTATAAGGGCCAAAGGGAGTGGTGCTGACGCAGATTGTGTTTAAGGGCACAAAATGCTGACTGGTAGACTTGAATGAGGTTCTGATTAAGGACATCGGGGGTGTTTGGAGACTTAGTCTCGCCTCGGCACAAGCAGCATTGTACAAAACAGAACAACCGCATCATCCGTTGGCACTTCTCTTGATCTGGAAGACCAGCTAAGAAGTTTCCTAAGGTGGTTATGAGTGTATGCTATGCATCTTAGTGTTACTAGGAGCCGTAGGAGGTATAAACTTTCTACCACATTTGATTACCACAACACATATAGAACAACCCACATAGACAACACACACATACATCCAACCCGGTTAACGCTGAATCTCCATAGCTGAACGCCTCAATGCAATGGTTGGAAGGCCCACTTTTAAAAGCTCCTAAACAATGTAAGAGGTAGGCCATGCCAATAGTATTCCGGATGGATGATAAATTTGTGAAACAATAAGTAGTGTCTCCCGGATATACCCATTATTGATGCGCCTATGTGAAGAATACAAGTTTTCACTTTTCAGGCTAAATTTTATCAGGTTTTATATATATGAAGAATTTATATTTTATTAAAATTATTATCCTTATTAACTGTTTTATAACTTTTAATTTATACACTTTAGATAACGCTGATTTTATATCTTATAATCTGTACAGATACTAGTTCGTTTATTGTTTTGGTTAGATTCTGCCCTTATGTAAGGTTGTTTTAAGTATTTTAAGTGAATTCCTAGTATTCTTCACATGGGGGTGATCTGCAAAGTGAAATATAACTGCAGGATGTCTAGGGTGTACTTCACATGTTGTTGACATCTCCTCTGCCGAAGTCTAGACTGCTGCATAGATCACTTATTAAGACCTATAATGCCAATGGAGAGTTTATGGCTTCTTCCCTGAGGTCTTTAAATGTTTTGAGCTCATTCGTTGCTAAGAACTAAGAGAGCATGTAGTCAGAACGAATGAGTTGGCCTTAAGGCCAACCTAACAATCTTTGGATCTTTTTGCGGAATCCCCTTTTAATATCATTCAGTAAAAAGCAAAACAATATGAATTATATATATCCTGTTGAGGAATTCTTAAGTATTACATTTCTAGGAAAGTTATCTTATAATCTGTGCTAATATTTTTAGAACCCGCGTCAATTAAACTCATGCAATCAAATATAACTGCCGGAGAAGCGATAGAAGAACAAACGACATTCAGTATAGTGTGTGAGTATACCGGAATACAAGAACCCAGTCAACCTATATGGAAAGTGAATAACGACATATTTCGTGGGGGTTAGTAGGAACAATTATTATTAAAACGTTAATTATGTTTGTGTTTATGTTTGGTCAGAAATAAGATAGACTGGCTGAAAAATCAATCACCATTTTGGTCCAAAATATGTCTAATTTATTTTTATGACCTCTTAATTCACAATTAAATGGTGTTTCCAAATCTGAAAACCGCTATTTAATAGCTCCTTTAGTTTCCAAGTTATAACAATTACCATTTAGGGAATCCTATTGAAATTACTATTACTGGTGTATAATGAAAGGTCGATTATCTCCAAATATTTTTTTTATGAAATTGTCAACTTTTAAACCCTACTACTTCTACAAATTTGGAGCAATTAGTCTGAAACTTTGCAATTAGTCTGAAACTTTCTGTGGGTTTCTACACATAGCCACACTGCATAAAAAGTATCAGACAACTTTTCGAAATTATTTGTTAATAAAATTTAATACTATTTATAACAAACCTAAAAATTGCATAAATTTGCAGCGCCACCTAGCGGTGCAGAATTATTTTCACAAAATTTCGCCTGATAGTTATGTTGCCCCATCTTTGTTCTATCATATAAAAAAACTTCCATGTGATTAGATTCAAAACTGTAAAAGCCTTGGGGTTTAAGCGCAACCAAGTTTTTTTTATTGTTAACTAGTATTAACTAATAATAAATAGCGAAAACCGAATCAAGAATATAAATTTTTTATAGTATTGAAAATATCAAATATTTTACTAAAATACAATCAACGTGATACAAATAAACACAAATCTCAGTCCAATTCTATTACTATACAAGTTTGTAATAATAGGTGGATTATTTATACCCATTCTACTAAAGCAGTAAGTAATACTCTCTAATAACATTAACGCCCTGATAGAACCTAAACAATCTCTCGTCCAGAACAATAATCGCAGATGCGAAAAATACCAGCGTTTCTCTCTTTGTTCGAAATTGTATTAGAATTTGTAAGAGGATAATGAAGAATATGTATTTTTTTAAATTTATCTTTATTAAGTGTTTTAAAGCGCTTATTACAATCTTATAACCAGTATAGATACTAATTCGTTTATTGTTTTGGTTCGATTCAGCCCTTCTGTATTCTGTGTTTTTAGTGAAACCTGGTATTCTTCGCATGGGAGTAACTGCAAAATGAAATATAACATCAGAAAGTCTGGTAAACGTACCACAAAAATGTACCATTTTTACCCCGTACGCTAACATCAAAGGCGACAACAACTCACACACCACCGTGTATAATTACATCCGTTCTAATGACTCACAATTCTTGCTTACTGTTGTTTACTAACTACTTTGTAACACCACGAAATCGTTCACTTTGTTCGCAGGTAATCACACTAGACATAAATTCGATGAGAATTCAGATAATCCCAGATTCGAAGACATACTGGAAGTATTTCGGAACGAGGCCACCTGGGAACTCCATGGTGTTTGGCAGTGTATAGTTGAAAACCTAGCCAATGATGGTGTCCCTGCAACCAAGGAAACAACCGTAAACATTTACCGTTAGTTAACCAAGCCACTCCATACCGCATCAATAATTAATAATTGTGGTACTATAGGAGAAAAAAACGATGGACAAGTTTATAATCTTGTTGTTATGTCGGTGCAATGAGTAAGTAAATTGCGGATATACAAGGTATCAGATAGTATTTCCAGGTATATCTTTTACCTGAGCCGCTAGCTGAGTGGTTAGAGCGTCAGACTTCCAACCCGGAGGCCACCAGTTCGATCCCACCTGGACGTCATTGCCGAAGTTGCTCTATTGTTATGTTCCTAGCTATTTACTATCAGTATTGCCTCAGTGCCTCATTACAGTTCTACTGTAACTGTACTGTAGTACGCCCTAGGTTATTGCATTGCACAATGGTAACGGAAACTGGTGGAAAATAAAGATTGGCTGTATTGAAGGAAATAATTTACTCTGTTTACATGAATTGGCGATCAATCAATCAATCAATCAATTTATCTAGATTCTCCAATTGATTCTGGAACACTCAATGAATACGAGGCTCAGCAAGGTGGTGACGTCACACTAGACTGTAGGTTCTCGGCCTGGCCTCAAGTGACGTCAATAACCTGGCACATTACCTGGCACAGCGGCGGTGGCCCCCTCAATGTTGACGGAACTCGCATAATACAAACGAATAATTTATCCAATGGGCTTTCAACACTTATGGTAAGTTAGACTCAGCAGCGATTTTTTTATTATTATATACCACACAAAAAATATTCAACATTATTGTAGGCTACAACCGTGCAACTTAGTCTTGTTCATTTTGTTTATTTTTTGTTTAATTCCCAATAAACTTTTTTTGCTCAAAATATTATTCATCCACTTTACCACAAACCAAAATTTGCAACCATATTTACTAATATGTTATTCAAGGTTTTTAGTTCCCGACTTATTGATTAATTATTGCACTATCTGCTGCACCAAGAAAATTTGTAATCTGTATAATTGGACCCAAATAGACCATTTTGTTTGTTTGTTGTTTTTGGTTGTTTGTTGTTTTTAGTTGTTTGTTGTTTTTGGTTGTTTTACAGTTTTACACCCGTTGTCACATTTACATAACTAATGGTAGTTTATTTTAAAAACTAAAAGGATTACGATACTCACGTATGATAGCTATCATAATGTAATGTGATGTAAGTTTAATAGAGATTGTATAACCTATAGATCCACAACTCTAAAAACATTGCCTGCCACAACCAAACCTTAACATTAACCACAGCAAAATCATAAACCATAACACGACTCTGACAATAACATAACCCGAACCATATAGCCAAGCTAGTTGGTGGAGTGATCGGTATCACTCACTATGCCCTAGCTGGAAGGTCCCGTGTTCAATCCCGGGACCTCCCGGTTAAATATTCGTATATGGGCGCCAACCCAGCGATATGGTGACCTGGATTCTGCTTGGAAAGAAAAGAAACGCTTTGGATATATAGCTTTGGAATGTTCTACCATCTTGGGAGTTAGTATGGCGCGATCCACTACATTATAAGTAAAAGCAAAAGAGAGGAATGTTTGGGTTGCCTTTGGTGTTTCTGGACAACCATTACCGTTCCTAACTTTTATACTTTAACTAAATGGAAAAAATCCCTTCCCATTACCCTTACCATACCCTTACAATGACCCTTACCATAACCCTTACTTTACCATAACCCTTACCATACCCTTACAGTAACCCTTACCATAACCTTATACCCTTACCATAACCCTTACTTTACCATAACCCTTACCATACCCGTACCATAACTCTTACCATAACTCTTTCCATAACCCTTACCATACCCGTACCATAACTCTTACCATAATTACCATAACGCCCACCTTAACCATTACCATAACCCTTATCATAAGCCTAATCATAACCCTTGCCACAACCCTTACCATACCCTTACAATACCCTTACCTTAACCCTTACCATAACTCTTTTCATAACCCTTTTCATATCCCTTTTCATAACCCTTATAATAACCTTGGCCATACCCTTAAAATTACCCTTACCATAACCATTACCTTAACCCTTTCCAAAACTCTTACCATAACCCTCACCATTCTGCCATAACCCTTACCATAACCCTTACCATACCCTTACAATTAGCCTTACCATAACCCTTACCTTAACCCTTACCAAAACTCTTACCATAACCCTTACAATTCTGCCATAACCCTTACCATACCCTTACAATTAGCCTTTCCATAACCCTTACCATACCCTTACAATTAGCCTTACCATAACCCTTACCTTAACCCTTACCAAAACTCTTACCATAACCCTTACCTTACCCTTACCAAAACTCTTACCATAACCCATACCACAACCTGTACCACAACCGCAACACAATCCAAACCATCACCCGGAACAATTACCCGGAACCATTACCCGGAACCATTACCCGGAACCATCACCCGGAACAATTACCCGGAACCATTACCCGGAACCGTCACCCGGAACAATTACCCGGAACCATTACCCGGAACCATTACCCGGAACCATCACCCGGAACAATTACCCGAAACAATTACCCGGAACCATCACCCGGAACAATTACACGGAACCATTACCCGGGACCATTACCCCGGAACAATTACACGGAACCATTACCCGGGACCATTACCCCGGAACCATTACCCGGAACCATCACCCGGAACAATTACCCGGAACCATTACCCCGGAACCATTACCCAGGAACCATTACCAGGAACCATCACCCGGAACCATTACCAGAAACCATCACCCAGAACAATTACCCGGAACCATTACCCGGAACCATTACTCGGAATAATTACCCGGAACCATTACCCGGAACCATTACCCGGAACCATCACCTGGAACCATTACCCGAAACCATTAACCGGAACCATTACCCGGAACCATTACCCGGAACCATTACCAGAAACCATCACCCGGAACAATTACCCGGAACCATTACCCGAAACCATTAACCGGAACCATTACCCGGAACCATTACCCGGAACCATTACCCGGAACCATTACCCGGAACCATTACCAGAAACCATCACCCGGAACAATTACCCGGAACCATTACCCGGAACCATTACTCGGAATCATTACCCGGAACCATTACCCAGAACCATCACCCGGAAACATCAACCGGAACCATTACTCGGAATCATTACCCGGAACCATTACCCGGAACCATCAACCGGAACCATTACCCGGAACCATTAGTCGGAATCATTACCCGGAACCATTACCCGAAACCATTACCCGGAACCATCACCTGGAACCATTACCCGAAACCATTGACCGGAACCATTACCCGGAACCATTACCCGGAACCATTACCCGGAACCATTACCCGGAACCATTACTCGGAATCATTACCCGGAACCATTACCCGGAACCATTACCCGGAACCATCACCCGGAACCATCAACCGGAACCATTACCCGGAACCATTACTCGGAATCATTACCCGGAACCATTACCCGGAACCATCAACCGGAATCATTACCCGGAACCATTACTCGGAATCATTACCCGGAACCATTACCCGGAACCATTACCCGGAACCATCACCTGGAACCATTACCAGAAACCATTACCCGGAAAAATTACCCGGAACCATTACCCGGAACCATTACCAGGAACCATCACCCGGAACCATCACCCGGAACCATTACCCTGAAGCATTACCAGGAACCATCACCCGGAACCATTACCCGGAACCATTAACCGGAACCAATACCCGGAACCATTACCAGAAACCATCACCCCCGGAACAATTACCCGGAACTATTACCCGGAACCATTACCCGGAACCATTACCAGGAACCATTACCCGGAACCATCACCCGGAACCATTACCCGGAACCATTACCAGGAACCATCACCCGGAACCATTACCCGGAACCATTACCAGGAACCATTACCAGGAACCATCACCCGGAACCATTACCAGGAACCATCACCCGGAACCATTACCCGGAACCATTACCAGGAACCATCACCCGGAACCATTACCAGGAACCATCACCCGGAACCATTACCCGGAACCATTACCCGGAACTATTACCCGGAACCATTACCCGGAACCATTACCAGGAACCATTACCCGGAACCATCACCCGGAACCATTACCCGGAACCATTACCAGGAACCATCACCCGGAACCATCACCCGGAACCATTACCCGGAACCATTACCAGGAACCATCACCCGGAACCATTACCAGGAACCATCACCCGGAACCATTACCCGGAACCATTACCCGGAACTATTACCCGGAACCATTACCCGGAACCATTACCGGAACCATTACCCGGAACCATACCGGAACCATTACCCGGAACCATTACCCGGAACCATTACCCGGAACCATTACCCGGAACCATTACCGGAATCATTACCCGGAACCATTACCCGGAACCATTACCCGGAACCATCACCCGGAACCATCAACCGGAACCATTACCCGGAACCATTACTCGGAATCATTACCCGGAACCATTACCCGGAACCATCAACCGGAATCATTACCCGGAACCATTACTCGGAATCATTACCCGGAACCATTACCCGGAACCATTACCCGGAACCATCACCTGGAACCATTACCAGAAACCATTACCCGGAAAAATTACCCGGAACCATTACCCGGAACCATTACCAGGAACCATCACCCGGAACCATCACCCGGAACCATTACCCTGAAGCATTACCAGGAACCATCACCCGGAACCATTACCCGGAACCATTAACCGGAACCAATACCCGGAACCATTACCAGAAACCATCACCCCCGGAACAATTACCCGGAACTATTACCCGGAACCATTACCCGGAACCATTACCAGGAACCATTACCCGGAACCATCACCCGGAACCATTACCCGGAACCATTACCAGGAACCATCACCCGGAACCATTACCCGGAACCATTACCAGGAACCATTACCAGGAACCATCACCCGGAACCATTACCAGGAACCATCACCCGGAACCATTACCCGGAACCATTACCAGGAACCATCACCCGGAACCATTACCAGGAACCATCACCCGGAACCATTACCCGGAACCATTACCCGGAACTATTACCCGGAACCATTACCCGGAACCATTACCAGGAACCATTACCCGGAACCATCACCCGGAACCATTACCCGGAACCATTACCAGGAACCATCACCCGGAACCATCACCCGGAACCATTACCCGGAACCATTACCAGGAACCATCACCCGGAACCATTACCAGGAACCATCACCCGGAACCATTACCCGGAACCATTACCCGGAACTATTACCCGGAACCATTACCCGGAACCATTACCAGGAACCATTACCCGGAACCATCACCCGGAACCATTACCCGGAACCATTACCAGGAACCATCACCCGGAACCATTACCCGGAACCATTACCCGGAACCATTACCCGGAACCATCACCCGGAACTATTACCCGGAACCATCACCCGGAACCATCACCCGGGACCATCACCCGGAACCATCACCCGGAACCATTACCCGGAACCATTACCAGGAACCATTACCCGGAACCATCACCCGGAACCATTACCCGGAACCATCACCCGGAACCATTACCCGGAACCATTACCAGGAACCATTACCAGGAACCATCACCCGGAACCATTACCAGGAACCATCACCCGGAACCATTACCCGGAACCATTACCCGGAACCATCACCCGGAACTATTACCCGGAACCATCACCCGGAACCATCACCCGGGACCATCACCCGGAACCATCACCCGGAACCATTACTCGGAACCATTACCCGGAACCATTACCAGGAACAATTACCAGGAACCATCACCCGGAACCATTACCAGGAACCATTACCTGGAACCATTACCCGGAACCATTACATGGAACCATTACCCGGAACCATCACCCGGAACCATTACCCGGAACCATCACCCGGAACCATCACCCGGAACCATCACCCGGAACCATTACTCGGAACCTTTACCCGGAACCATTACCAGGAACCATCACCCGGAACCATTACCCGGAACCATTACCCGGAGCCATTACCCGGAACCATTACCCGGAACCATTACCAGGAACCATTACCCGGAACCATCACCTGGAACCATTACCCGGAACCATCACCCGGAACCATTACTCGGAACCATTTCCCGGAACCATTACCCCGAACCATTACCCGGAACCATTACCAGGAACCATTACCCGGAACCATTACCCGGAGCCATTACCCGGAACCATTACCCGGAACCATTACCAGGAACCATTACCCGGAACCATCACCTGGAACCATTACCCGGAACCATCACCCGGAACCATTACTCGGAACCATTTCCCGGAACCATTACCCGGAACCATCACCCGGAACCATTACCCGGAACCATTACCCGGAACCATAACCCGGAACCATCACCCGGAACCATCACCCGGAACCATCACCCGGAACCATTACTCGGAACCATTTCCCGGAACCATTACCCGGAACCATTACCCGGAACCATTACCCGGAACCATTACCTGGAACCATTACCCGGAACCTTTACCCGGAACCATTACCAGGAACCATCACCCGGAACCATTACCCGGAACCATTACCCGGAGCCATTACCCGGAACCATTACCCGGAACCATTACCAGGAACCATTACCCGGAACCATCACCTGGAACCATTACCAGGAACAATTACCCGGAACCATCACCCGGAACCATTACCCGGAACCATTACCCGGAACCATTACCAGGAACCATTACCCGGAACCATCACCTGGAACCATTACCCGGAACCATTACCCGGAACCATTACCAGGAACCATTACCCGGAACCATCCCCTGGAACCATTACCAGGAACAATTACCCGGAACCATCACCCGGAACCATTACCCGGAACCATTACCCGGAACCATCACCTGGAACCATTACCAGGAACCATTACCCGGAACCATCACCTGTAACCATTACCAGGAACAATTACCCGGAACCATCACCTGGAACCATTACCAGGAACAATTACCCAGAACCATCACCTGGAACCATTACCCGGAACCATCACCTGGAACCATCACCAGGAACCATTACCCGGAACCATCACCTGGAACCGTTACCAGGAACAATTACCCGGAACCATCACCTGGAACCATTACCAGTAACCATCACCCGGAACCATTACCCGGAACCATTACCCGGAACCATTACCCGGAACCATTACCAGGAACCATTACCCGGAACCATCACCTGGAACCATTACCAGGAACAATTACCCGGAACCATCACCCGGAACCATTACCCGGAACCATTACCCGGAACCATTACCAGGAACCATTACCCGGAACCATTACCCGGAACCATTACCCGGAACCATTACCAGGAACCATTACCCGGAACCATCACCTGGAACCATTACCAGGAACAATTACCCGGAACCATCACCCGGAACCATTACCCGGAACCATCACCTGGAACCATTACCCGGAACCATTACCCGGAACCATTACCAGGAACCATCACCCGGAATCATTACCCGGAACCATTACCCCGGAACCATTACCCGGAACCATTACCAGGAACCATTACCCGGAACCATCACCTGGAACCATTACCAGAAACAATTACCCGGAACCATCACCCGGAACCATTACCCGGAACCATTACCCGGAACCATTACCAGAAACCATTACCCGGAACCATTACCAGAAACCATTACCCGGAACCATCACCTGGAACCATTACCCGTAACAATTAACCGGAACCATCACCCGGAACCATTACCCGGAACCATTACCCGGAACCATTACCAGGAACCATTACCCGGAACCATCACCTGGAACCATTACCAGGAACAATTACCCGGAACCATCACCCGGAACCATTACCCGGAACCATTACCCGGAACCATCACCTGGAACCATTACCAGGAACCATTACCCGGAACCATCACCTGGAACCATTACCAGGAACAATTACCCGGAACCATCACCTGGAACCATTACCAGGAACAATTACCCGGAACCATCACTTGGAACCATTACCCGGAACAATCACCTGGAACCATTACCAGGAACCATTACCCGGAACCATCACCTGGAACCATTACCAGGAACAATTACTCTGAACCATCACCTGGAACCATTACCAGGAACCATTACCCGGAACCATCACCTGGAACCATTACCAGGAACCATTACCCGGAACCATCAACTGGAGGAACCATTACCAGGAACAATTACCCGGAACCATCACCCGGAACAATTACCCGGAACCATTACCCGGAACCATTACCCGGAACCATTACCAGGAACCATTACCCGGAACCATCACCTGGAACCATTACCAGGAACAATTACCCGGAACCATCACCCGGAACCATTACCCGGAACCATTACCCGGAACCATCACCTGGAACCATTACCAGGAACCATTACCCGGAACCATCACCTGTAACCATTACCAGGAACAATTACCCGGAACCATCACCTGGAACCATTACCAGGAACAATTACCCAGAACCATCACCTGGAACCATTACCCGGAACCATCACCTGGAACCATTACCAGGAACCATTACCCGGAACCATCACCTGGAACCGTTACCAGGAACAATTACCCGGAACCATCACCTGGAACCATTACCAGTAACCATCACCCGGAACCATTACCCGGAACCATTACCCGGAACCATTACCCGGAACCATTACCAGGAACCATTACCCGGAACCATCACCTGGAACCATTACCAGGAACAATTACCCGGAACCATCACCCGGAACCATTACCCGGAACCATTACCCGGAACCATTACCAGGAACCATTACCCGGAACCATTACCCGGAACCATTACCCGGAACCATTACCAGGAACCATTACCCGGAACCATCACCTGGAACCATTACCAGGAACAATTACCCGGAACCATCACCCGGAACCATTACCCGGAACCATCACCTGGAACCATTACCCGGAACCATTACCCGGAACCATTACCAGGAACCATCACCCGGAACCATTACCCGGAACCATTACCCGGAACCATTACCCGGAACCATTACCAGGAACCATTACCCGGAACCATCACCTGGAACCATTACCAGGAACAATTACCCGGAACCATCACCCGGAACCATTACCCGGAACCATTACCCGGAACCATTACCAGAAACCATTACCCGGAACCATTACCAGAAACCATTACCCGGAACCATCACCTGGAACCATTACCCGTAACAATTAACCGGAACCATCACCCGGAACCATTACCCGGAACCATTACCCGGAACCATTACCAGGAACCATTACCCGGAACCATCACCTGGAACCATTACCAGGAACAATTACCCGGAACCATCACCCGGAACCATTACCCGGAACCATTACCCGGAACCATCACCTGGAACCATTACCAGGAACCATTACCCGGAACCATCACCTGGAACCATTACCAGGAACAATTACCCGGAACCATCACCTGGAACCATTACCAGGAACAATTACCCGGAACCATCACTTGGAACCATTACCCGGAACCATCACCTGGAACCATTACCAGGAACCATTACCCGGAACCATCACCTGGAACCATTACCAGGAACAATTACCCTGAACCATCACCTGGAACCATTACCAGGAACCATTACCCGGAACCATCACCTGGAACCATTACCAGGAACCATTACCCGGAACCATCAACTGGAGGAACCATTACCAGGAACAATTACCCGGAACCATCACCCGGAACAATTACCCGGAACCATCACCTGGAACCATTACCCGGAACCATTACCAAACTCCTGCCAAAACACAAACATTACAGTAACAATTTAATGCTACTGTATATAATTTATTCAGATTACTTATATCGAAAACATCGACTTCGGAAGATACACTTGTTTAGCAGAAAACAGTAAAGGAAGCCGAGGAATAGATATAAAGCTGACGGAGAACGACACACCCTACCCGCCTACTAACTCAGCAGAGAACAACTCGAGCAGTATGCTACTCGTCGCAAAGCTTTTTATTCTTATAAAGGCAATATTATAAGTTTTTGAGCGAATTTCTGTTTGTTATTGAGTTTTAACATTGCGAAATTATTATTCAATAATTTTTGCATTTTTCTACCCACCCGGTGTTTAAATACAAAGAAAAACTAAAAATTGAATAGTTATTGTACTGTAGATACTATACAGTATGTATCCAGGCTGTAATGATTGGCATCTGTACTCATAAACATAACATACCTCATTTTTTCGCTTATTTCAATAAAATTTTTTTGGCTAATTACATTTTTAGACTAAATAATATTAAAAGATTAAATAATATTTTAACTTATTAAGTCATTTAGTGTTTTATTTTCACTGTCCAGATATATCTGATGAATAGCGTAGGAGAATTGAGACGCGTAAAAATTCGAAATAACCAGAGGTTTTGGACTTACTTTTGGCCATCTGTTGTCTGTTGAACACGGAGTTTAGTATTTATTTGAAATGTCTATCAATTCTGCGTTACACTTTTTATATTTCTGTGTTGAGCTTTCTTTCTGTTAGTTCTAATATTTAATTTTTATGACGTTCCGTTTCCATTTATAATCAATATAATTTCTACTTTTCTTCGTAAAATCATTTTCATTGTTATAATTTTCTTTAATTTTCTAGTTTAACTGCAGATTGTTTGTTTATTTGTTATATTTCAGTGTTTTTATTTATTTTATAAAGTTAATTTCTTTTTAATATTGGCAAGACTTTCATGTTTTAGTAAAAAATGTTTAATGTTTTTGATGGTGATGAATATGGCAATAATGTATCATAGCTATCATTTTTTCGTAATTTTAGCAAAAGAAAATATTGTTTTAAATTGTTAACACAACATTCGTTAATATTACATATTATTAATTAATATTGGTTAAATTGATTTATCAATATACTTATTGAATTGAAACCAATTATATCCCAATGTTGTAGTTTCACAGTTTTTAGTAAGGTTTGTTTTCCTTCACTCGGGGAGAAATTACATATTTCTATACACCCGTGGCACGTTATTGTAACCAAAACAATATACGAAAGAATGATAGAACAGGTTACAGTTTTTGTTTTTTTTTAAGAGTAATCGGATTTTATTTGCGTCGATTTACCCGTAGTGTGACACCACCATGCAATCCAAATCAGCATTCAGCTTGCATTAAGTATGCTATGCCAATTTATCAACAAAATTGCTCCGCCACAACTCCCTAACCTCAATGACTGAGATAGGATCGATAAGACACTCAGTGACAGGCAGACAAATGCTACAAGAGTGGGGGTCAGACAATTATTGGGCCCTGTGGGTTTAGGTGGGGCCCAGCTTATAAACAGGGGTCTGGGTGCTTGACAGCCAGCAGCTACGTGTCGCTAAATTGGTACCTATTAATTTAGACATTGGTCAACCCAATGTCCCTAGGCTACATATTACTCCACTTGGTTGCCCTGTGGGTTAGAGAAGCACTTTAGTTAGACTGGCCAGACGACTCACATGTCCGTCCATGGCCATTTCAACGCCAACCACACTGTCCCGGGTCTGATTTTCACTGCGGCGGTACCGCGGTTATGCAGCACTAGTTTTTAGTGTTTGGGTAAAACTAACAATATACACATCCAGATGATCTTTTGTCGACGGTTTTTGTGGGCCCATTTTTGTGAAAGTAAACTGCACCATTCAATTTGCACCCATAAGTGGAGGAAGGTCACCTAGTTACGCGGTTACTATTGCTGTTTTGTCGATCTGTTTTTCGACCGAGGGGCCACGTTCCCAATGCACGCTACGAGCTGATACGACATAATAGACCCACCGCTACTTAATTGTGCCCTGAAGCTCGTAAAGGCGAGTGATATCAGACACCTGAGTGCTGCTCCCCCAAGTTCAGCTACACAGTGTTGGACTGGACAGGGGGGGAAATCCCACAATTTCACAATAATTATGTGAAAATAGCAATAGTTTGTTTACGTCTTAATTTAGAAAGCTCAATTTAATTTAATTGTTAAAAAAATGTAAAATATTAAAATATAATAAAGAAATACCTACATTGATCACAAAATAGTGTTTAAATAGAACCGTCACCGAATATTCTAAAAACGCGAAAATCGGAGTGGAGAGGAAGCGAGCAGAGTGGAGTAGGGGGGGCGGGCCGTACCTGAAATCGCGAAGGGCCTGAGCGCGTGGGCGCGAGGATTGATTCAAGGTAAGAACCCGGGCCTTAAATGTGCAGGAAATTACCACGAACAATACCTTGGGTACTAGTGAACGGAAAGTGAAGTACCGGCGCAGCGGTAAGTCTCGTTTGCCTGACGTGAAATTCGGGCTCGGTTCAACCGTCTTCTTAAATCTTCAGCTCAGCAGCTCTCTTCATTTTTTTTCGATATTCTAGAACGCATTCCACGTCCGCTCCAAACAACCCAAGAATAAAATGCTTTGAAATTGTACCAAACTTATAACTTTTCTAGGCTGGTGCACTGAATATAAAATTAATTGATTTAAAATATTTATTTTATTTTATATTTATTTAATTTGATAAGTCCCAAGTATTTTTGCAATCTACAATAGTTTGTCTATCTACAATTGTTCGTCTAAAAACTTATGGGCCGACATTTTATTAACAGTGCGGTTGTTGCTACAGTGTAACAGACCAAGGAGAAGCACCACGGTTGGTATTGTGTATAGTTGCTAGGAAACACAGCATGGATGGCGGATGATCTTTCACTATAACTTATTGTATTAGTTATCGTAGTCATAGTAATAGTGTTACCAGGAAAGAAAGGTTGGTGCGATATTCGGTAATTATAGAAAACACTAATATTGTTTTTTTCAAAGAGTTGTTATCTATGATTATTCTAGAATTGTAACAAACATAATAAATATCAATAATTAATGAAAACTTAATATATTATGAAGACAATCTTATATAATTATAATTACGAAATTAAAATGAAATAACTACAAACATGTTTTTGTTACAATTATGTCAAATTAATAGAGCGATCCTAAATATCAACACCAAAGAAAACACTCATCTCTTAGAAACAATTGATTTCTAGAATACGTCTTGAGTATTCTACATTTCTCTAGCATGGATGATAGCCATTGCATTCCATGTGTAAGTAGTGTAAGTGTTGGTTGTAGTTCAATAAAAGGATCAATAATCTTTTCTGTAACATTAAACAATACAATTAAATTATTAAAAGTGATTAATTTAAATGTTCAGATCGCTGATAAGTTGACATATTCTAACAAAATTAGGTAAAAATACATAATTGTCTGAAAAGGGCCACTATTCAGAGTTTATGAACCATTTCTTATATTTATGTAAGTCGCCTTGATGCACCAGCGCGGTACATAAATACGTTTTGTGTCACCGCAGCGCTCAAAGGTGATTTATCATTTTCAATTCCCTCTGGTGCAGATTTTTATGTGAATTATAATGTTAACCTTACTCTGTTAATTAACTCCATGATTAATTATATTACATTTACATATTGTTTGATCTTCTACAGTAGTTATGTTAGACCCTTCAGCTTTCTATGTGTAACCATATTTCACATCATGAGATATAGACAAGATACATTTTTTTCATGCAATTTAATGATATTTATCTAGAGATTAATTACAGATTATCTTATCATATAGGAATGTTTGTTAAAAAATTAACAAAATTAATTTGTTAAAGAATGTGAAAATTTATTTGACAAAATATCTGATCATATAATATTCAGGTAACTAGCCAATAGGATTAGCTCTTTCATAATCGACAACGCCGTAACTTAAATGGATATAATTTCTGTTTGTGGGTAGTTTTGTATTTTTTATGACTTTATGGGACTAACTTAGGGTAAAAAATTGGATTAAAAAAAAATGTTAAAATTTCGTCGCCCTCTAGCTGCCACAAGCGTAAATGTTAATTCACTAAAAACATTTGGACATAATCTATAAATTTTGTTACAAGACAACGTAATAATTATTATCAGTTAGATTCAATTGGATTCTTTACATTATTCATCTTATGGCGCGAATCTTTACTTATTATTTTGGAGATTCCAGATAATTAGTAATTTTTAGTTGTTAATTATATTACAAAAAATATGCAAATAACGCCAATCAGCCAATAATAATAAGCCAATCATATTTCATTCTCAGCTAATAAATTCTTCATAATACATTAACCAATAGGAGGAGAGTAAGTAATATACTAGGGGTTACATTGAGTGCGATAGAGGTTGGGCCGTTAGGTTCAACTACATCTTCTACAACACCAGTGGTTGTTATATCGGGTGCGATGGAGGTTGAGCCGTTAGGATCAATTATATCATTCCCTTCTTCAGTTGGTTGTTGTTGGTCCGATTCCCTATTAACCGCGCACTCGTGTATTTCTATTGATGGTTCCAGTGCTGACCTCTCGCCCTGCTTCTCTAACGCTATATACATCTCGTGTTTCCCAACCTCCCGTTTTATATACTCCCCTTCCACTCTCTCACTTGTAACATGGACGTTAGTATAAGTAACTCTGATTACTACAGGTCGTCCCGAAACTGAAACTATTACACTATTATTAGTATAACCGTTGTAGTATCGCTCCACGTTTCTTTCCCCATCCTCGTAGTTCAACACAAATACAGGATAACCGTCAATCTCTCCAGAGATCCATCTTATATCGTTGATGACTATATCGCTTGTGAATTGATAACTTAAGGTTAAGTTATCTCCCTCCTCGACACAGTTCTTACCAAAGGGTTCTACCATGGTGAGGTTTGTAGGATCGTAGACGACATCTATTCCGTGGCATAAAGAGGTCAGATGGGTAGTAAGTAAAACTGATAAGTAAATCATTAACATGGCTGATAATATTAGATAATATTTTTTTATATTAAAATTCAACTTTAAACTTCAAACAAATAAAATAATATAGGGTTCTGAAATAATAAAAATTTATAATCAAAAATATCTAATATTAACAAATTATTATTATTGGTGATGGTACATGTTTGGATAAAAATATTATACGATCTTTATGGGCCCACTTAGTTACTATGGTTACCGCTACAAACATATAAGGGTTGCTGATAAATAGTAGTGTATATTAATAACCAAGAACCATCACGACCACTATTATTAATTAACCCTATTCAGTAGTAACGGGCTATAAAATGTTGTACAAATACCGGGGGGGGGGGGGGGGGGGGGTCATATTGACACGCCCCCCCCCCCTCGCAAAAAAAAGTATAAATTTGAGATGTCCAGTGCTGTTTTTATTGATTCCATCGGATTCAGGATCCTCATAAACCCATATAACGCAATAGAAACAATCTATATTTTACTATCTATTGATATATTTGAAAGAAAAATAAAAAACATGGATTTTCAAAAATTTAGTGCTGTGACAAAACTTTTCACCCACCGCCGAAAAATACAAGTTTGAGAACTCTTCTGCATTTTTTAATTTTACCATTGAATTTAGAACCCTCACAAACCCGTATAACGCAAGAAACAAGGCCACATAATCAATAGATATATTTGATGAGTTTCAAAATTTGGTGCTAGCACCAAATTTTGCACCCATTTCCGAAAAATACAAGTTTGAGATGTCATGTTAGATAATTATATATTCCATTGAATTAAAAACCTATGAAATCTATTAAATGCGAGCAAAAATTATTTGTCACAATCAATTGAATTTCGTGCTGGCACCAAATTTTGCACAGAGCACCGAAAAATACAAGATTGTTATGCCTGGTGCAACTCGTATATATTTCTTCGAAAACAGAATCCCAAAAACCCTATTGTGCAAAGAATAAGTTCCACACATTTTTAAAAATTTGGTGATGGCTCCAAAATTTGGCATCCGCCGAAAAATTATACGAATTTTTATATGAATTCCATCTAATTGCGAACATCCAAAACCGGTCTAAATAAAAAATATAGATGTTAGAAATCATATTTCATGAAATGTAATTTTGAAAAAAACGTCTCGAAAATGTGCCAAAAGTAGGGTTAAAAAATATTGCTATAACTCGAAAACTTATAATATGTTTAAAAACCGTTTTCACAATACGAAGGCAATGGATGTTTAGGAAAAGTCATAAAATTTCAGATTCTCAACTGCGTTTGTTTCAGAGTTTCAACAAAAAACCACCACATTAACCCCCCCCCCCCCCCTGGGTTTAACCCTTTCCATACCGCAGAACATAATATTGCATATGCCTGGTGGTCCAGTTATTTTGATGTCCACCCTGGACCGCGGCTCATACGGGTGAGCCATCAATAAAACGAGAAATGTCAGCCTTAAATGACCAAGATTAGCATATCATTTTGATCAGAAGTAAAATATAAATTTTCCAGGATATCTAATTTGGCCACTAGAATAACAGGACGAGCACAACGAGGCTTTTAAATGATACGAGTACTGATAGGGACAGAGTTATAACTAGTGAAATACAGGCAGCATGATTGTCAAATTTACTAATCAAGCATAATAAAGCGTGAAATGCTGCATTTGGCGCTATTTATTAGTGTATACTAATGTTGTACAGTTAGTTAGTCTATACATTCTTCAATACTGCAGTGCTACTGAATTATACAGAAATGAATGACATCTTTCACTATTGGTAGGGACTGTCAGGCAGCTGCTGAGTATAGGGATACTCATTTTACTTGTCCCAAATACCTAATGTGAGCATATTAACACGTTCGTGGGGCCTTCGCGCAGCACGAGGCCCAGTTATTAGATACAAATTAAAATTGAGCGACTGTATCACAAAATCAGGTTTTGAGAAATTTACCCACACCACCAATCAATCAAAGAAAGGGGGACAGTACGTGTTTACCCCTTTTAATCTCTCCGCCCCCCCCCCCCCCACCCTTCCCAACCACCAATACATAACCGCGACATCTACCACCCACGGAAGGGTAGCACGAACTTGTTTCCAATCGCACGTTAAATATGCAAAGCCAGGTGGTTTATAGGAATATAATAAACGCAGTACTCGTTTTCATTAAAAGCCTCTTTGCGTTCGTCCTGTTTTGTATTTAAATATATTTCTTAAACGCAGGCTAGGACGATCTTTATAATAATAATAACTAGGGATGCGATCAATATGTGAAGCCAGGTGGTTTATATAATAATTTAGTCAACGCAGTACTCGTCTTCATTATATGCCTCGTTGCGCTCGTCGCTTGTCCTGTTTTGTCATAAAATATTTTTCCTAAACGCAGACTGACGATCTTTATACAGTTATAACTATGCGAAGTTTCGAAACTGTGCGAGTAACTGTTGATACATCTATGTGGAGATGTGTGATATGTGGAGATGTGTGATAAAACGCCAACGCATCTTATGCCGATGTAGTAATATGGGTATTGAAATAATAATAAATCAATGTACACTCTTAAAGCTGCAGCGAAAAAATGTAGCTAATTTCCTAGGTTACATATAAAATAATAATATTATTTTTAAGAACATTAATTTTACTACTTTGCAAAAATTCAATTAAAAAATAACATATACATTGTGGAATTAATCATTCCCAGCAACTGGCTGGCTTAAGACACATCCTTCCATCTATGTACCAACATGTAAATGAGCAGTATTTAATGAGAATCAATTTTTTACGCCGTTTTAATTACTTTAGATCAATTAAAGACACAATTATTAAAGCAAATCACTTGAACTAATTAAAAACTATAATAGAATGGCGTATGTGGATTACATCTGTATAATTTTTAAGTATAATTATTTAAATCTTATACTGTAAAACAATTAATTTCCTTTAAAAGGCAGGTTGAAAATGGTGTTTTTACAGCTATTATCTTAGCTTCTCGAAGGCCACACGGAAATTCTACTTGGAAAATTTCTAAACTTTTGCCAAACAACATGTGTAAAAAGTTTGGATAGATTTCATCAAAGATTGGCCGAGTTATTAACGTTTAAAATTGAACGCGACAGAACGAAAGAACGACAGGTTGATTAATGGTACCACTACGCTAAGGCTCACTCACTTCGTTGCTCGCCCCACACTTATCTGGCATCCCAGTCATACTGTACTTAGGAAACCATAGAACGTAATATAATATCATGGCTCATATTGGTGTGCCACCGCCACGGGAGGGTAGGTTGTGGCTCATACGGGTGTGCCCCGGTATGGAAAGGGTTAATAGGGTTAAGAACTAACTACTACCGGTCCGGGTATGGTTCATTACTTCATGGTTAATATAAACTACCCTTTCATTATTGTAGCGAGTGGTTAAAGACGGCCAAGTACTGTAGGGCTGAGTACAACATTGGTAGCAGATGGTGGTAATGGCAGATGGGACTTAATGAGGACGTAAATTGGGACATACAAGGTATCAGGTAGTATATCCATGTCTTTTACCTGAGCCGCTACCGGTAGCTGAATGGTTAGAGCGTCATTCTTCCATACGGAGGTCACCAGTTCGATCCCACCTGGACGTCAGTGCCGACTATGTAAAACTGTGCCCAACAAAACGTTATAATAATAAGAAACCACTCATTCACCCAAAACACTAATAATAAATTATAAAAACATTAAAAATAGTTTTTAATGTCAGCTATTGTTAAAAAAAACGCAGTTCAATACCAACTTGCCAGTTTGAGAATCTAAACTAAAAAATAGAGTAACAGAAACTATTTCTAACTTAGATTAATGTGAATGCAGACGATCCATAATAAACAGCCCATTTATAAAGGATTCCTGGAAGGATTGGTTGAATTCAACCAGAACCAAACATTTATTTGAGTCCAACACAGTTCAAAGCGACTTCTAAAAATAAACTGTCTAGACATGCCTTCGCCCCATGACATTACTGTATAAATTACGACATCTGGTGGCCACAGTTTATCTGAGTGAGTGAGCTCTGAGCCAATGGGAGCTGCTATTGGTGTGCGCTGCTGTAATATTAATGGAACTATTATTCAGCACTGCATCGCTCAGCCATACACTGCCGATCGTAGATAAAATACAGATTAACGCAATACAGACAGACGAATAGCAGCCAATACCCCCGCTCAGATAATACTTATCAGTTACAGTTAGTCAACAGGGCAGAACAAATAATTTATAGCGCATTGAATCGAATGTGACGTAATTACGGTATATCACGTTCACCAAACATGAGTGAGACGTGACAGATAGCTTTACCCAAATAGCTAAATCGTTATAGCCAACAGGCATTTTATTATATATTAACTTTCAGTTTTGGAGAGGAGTTTATCTCATTTCACATTTATTAACCTATCTTATTAAAAATAAAACACAACATATCAGAAACTCTAGAAGACTATCATTGCATTGCGATGATAATAGGAAATGATATATTGAACGCACATCGCGTTTGGGAAACTAAAGCAACTAATTGGAGACTCTTATTCCAACAGTATGGTAGGCCTACTCGGTTGGTATACTCGGTTCCCTGAAGGATGGTAATCCCGATACTAATGTTGGTTTACAGCCTTATAAACCTCGAAAGAGACGTGATGAGATCGAGAGGACGGGAGACGAGGAAGATCACGATATATATTCAACGACTATATTCTACACGTACGAGCGTAGCGAGGACAGAGATAGGTTAATTGTGTTCTGTAACGGGATGACGTGTAGAATCAAACCGCGAATGTTGGATATTATTTAACAGACGAACTGAGAGCCCAAGAAATAATAGAGCGAATCACTAAACAACTAGACAATGGTCACTATGAGATTGGAATGTTGTGGCGACGCAAACCGAAACGATCTTAAAGATCAACTTTCAGCTCCCCTTCAAAAGAACACTGACTTTCTGATCACTTGTTTTCACTTTGTTATTAATTAATTAAAAAATAAAACTTGAGTTGCCTAAACCAATAGATAATCTGAAATTCAAGTTACTTTCTACAGATTTCAAACCCGCCCATGTTGCGGATTTTTCTCTGGGTTAAGGTTTTGTTAGTTAATCAAATAGACAAGGAGGTTGGATGAATTCTTAGCCCGCAAGTATTCTTAGTCCGCGGGTATTCTTTGCCCGTGAGTATTCTTAGCCCGCGAGTTAGTAAAGGAGCAGGTTAGTAAAGGAGAAGGTTTCGCAGGCGTATTGGGGGAACCAAAACAATAAACGTTATTGGATTGCGGGCTAAGAATACCCAACCCACGGGCTAAGAATACTCGCGGGCTAAAAATTCCTAAGACCGCAAGGCATAGCATAAAGGCCCGATCACACTCACCCGTGCGTGAGCGATACTACTACTACTATAGTTAACAGGTAGTTTGGCGGACTCAATAATGGTTATAGTCTATGCCGGTATATAAATATTCATTCCAGAACATTAATTTATGTAATGTGTGATGAACCAGTACTGTAACATGTAATTATAATACCTGTGAAGACCCTTTCAATAATAACTTTGACAATAAAATATAACAGCACCGGTAGGCCTATAATCAAGGGCCTATAGGCCTATATTTAACATTTAAAATAATTGTCAACCTTAATTGTTTAACACTAAAGTAGTAAAATCTCGCTCTGGAATGATAAATTATCATATTATGGCAAACCAGTTATAATCCCACATGAGTACGAATACCTCGTGATAACCCTACTGTACAACAATCCCTTGGCTTTACTCAACATATCAATTCTAAACTCAATTCAGCCTACAGCGTTATCGGATCCCTCAACCATAGTCAACTGCTAAAGTAAACAAGATCATCCGCTGTATTACGTTTAGTTATTACAGATCATCGTCTCTTCCAATTTATCAAAAATTAAATATCTTGCCTCTAGAACGATGAATGACAGTATATAAATTCGAAGTCTGTAGCATGTAACCATGTATGCATGACGTCTTCCATAAACCTTCCCACCCCCTCACCCATTTGTTCCATAAAACCTCAAGTATTCACACATATAACACCCGCGCTGCATCGTCCTGCAATTTATATATTCCACCGATCCGTCTCGACTCTGCACACAAATCCCTCTCTTTGTCTTTCTATTTGGATTCTCTCAGTCAAGAAAACAAAAATTCAAATACTAAACTTATTTTCTAGAAAAAGTTAAAAAACTACCTGCTTTTTCCCTTAGCCTTTAATCTTAGCTTCAGTTTTAGAATACCTTGTTGTCAGTGAGACTCTCCAATTTCTCTCCTTTTTTTCTCCCATTTTTGTTTACTTTTTATCTCATCATGTTAATTATACAACAATTAATAAATTAATAAAATGATTCTTAACCACTGGCTTCTCTCTCATTTAATTGCGGTTGTGATAGTGAGTGACGGCCCAAGTTTAGGTTTTGGATCTGGCTTTTCAGGTTCAATACGACCCTTTGATTTCTGACGCGGATAACCCCCCCCCCCCCCCTCCTTCCTGCCCATATATTTTTCTATCACCCCTCCCCCCCCCCGCCCCTTTCCCTTTATCCGTAGGATAGGCAGGTGCTACAGTAGCTCTGCCTGCCTCCCCACCTACTGTACCAATAAACTACTTTGCAAAAATTAATATTATACACTGAGTAACAGGTTGTACTTGCGTCCCGGCCAGACTTTTAATTAAATCTACTTTATACCGTATTGTACTGTGTATTCTAGGGATGGAGCGGTTAATTGATATAATATTCAATTATATTCAAACCATCTCCCGTTTCTCTCACTACATCGAAACCGGAGAAGAAAGTCACACCAATCGCTATACACTATTCAACAGATCGGTCCATCTCATAAACTAAAACACCTTTAATATCCCCGATAAAATAAAGAACACACACGTTAAACTTATGTTAATTAGGTTTACTTTACATACATCAGCTTCTAATATCTTATCGATACTACGAAATTTACCTACCAGCTTACTAAATCGGAGTGGAGAGGAAATGTATAACAAATTAAATTAAAATGTAAATAAATGTAAATTCAAGTTTATAAAACTCAGTCCACCTGACAAAACCTCTTAGAATCAGAAACAATAACGTGGCAAAACCCCGTAATTTATCATTAATTATAGAATTATATCCTCATAAATGCCGTGGATTTTCAAAATTTTATTTTGTTCGAATTAATTTGCTATAAAGATTACATTAAGTCCTCATTTGCATTTACTATATCTATTTGTATAACATTGTTTAAGTGGTTCAGTAGCTCAGTCGGTTAAGCGTTAGAAAATCGTGTAGTAGGTATCGAGTTCGAATCCTAGCAAGTGTGAATTATTTTTTGTGCTAAGTTTCAACTCATTTGAATTGACCGCTACGATTTAATTGTATCTGCTTAAGGTAGATTAACCAATACGATTGCAGTTATTAGATAGCAACCAATGTCGTGCAAGATACGTGTTTGCTGGACCAATAATTATCTTTAAAAACCTAGTAGAACTCATAGAACAATCTAGATTTATCTAGATTGTTAGCAGCACAAATTTGCTATAAAAAGGTGCGATTTTGTTCATTAGTTATCTTGTTCTTACACAATAGTATTAGATTAGATATTATTAGATAGCGACATTATTTCTTGTTACATTTATTGTATATCATTTGTTTGTAATAAAGTTAGAAAGTATTTGTTACATCTGCTTTTACTATGTTTCACCACGGTGAACACCACTGAAAGACAGATGGCAGGCTAGACATCGGATCGCGGCAATAGACGGGAACATCGGAGGAATGTAGGAAGGAGACAACCCGCAATATCTATTCTTAGTTATTCGCCCATCGCCTGAAAGGTTAGACAGCGTTCGATGCCTCGTTACCTAAGCGTAAGACCTAAGATCGAAGGTAGAGGTACTGACACGCTGTGCGCTAAAAATTACATTTAGGGACTGTACTGTCTTAATTCAGAAAAACCCGCAGTAGACCTTCACATTCCTACGGGGAGGAGATCAGGCAGAGAGATACTAGTACACAGATAGGACACAGGCACACCAGTACAAGGCATACACATTAGTAGGGTGCAGCAAACTGTACGCCTAACTCATTTGCTAAGTATAGGGGCTTTGGTGGCTTGTTTGTAGTACAACGGTGTCCATTTGCATTAGAACTTGTAGGCCAGGAAGGGTTACTGTGTTTTTACCTGAATTAGGATTGTACTGTTCAGGCGGTAGGTAACTGTCTCAACATTGTATTCCTTTAGTTTTGAATCCGTTCAAACTCAGCAGACATCTTTTGTTTGCTGGTTCGTAACATAACCAACCTAGCACTTCCACTGTTGACACATCTCATAAACCGCAAATATTTTAAAACATATTCAGGAGTAATGACTACGTTGTTAGGAGCCCGCTTGACAGCGGGATACTTACTGTAAGAATCTTCAGGATACATTACATTGACTGACATACTGACTGACTGATAATTATCTAGGTTAAGGCACTTCCTGCCTGGCGATTTTGATGAAATTTTGCAAGTACATTTCTTTTGAGGTTCATAATCGCGTTACAAAATTAATTTCAGATCGATTCTATGTGTGGTATTCGATATATTTAGTTTTTTGACATTGTTTTGTCGCGAAATTAAAAGCAATGGTAAAATAATAGCTGGTGTTCATGATGAAATATGGCTTAATATGTTATACACAGTCATAGAAAAACGTGTTGGTTGCCAAGTTTTACTAGTAGGCTATAAGGAAAGGCAATGTTTACTCACACATAAGCTGTTGGTTTCTAATGTATTACCCCATAAGCTGATTGCTCTCCCAGTGCTTCCTAAGGGTATATCTACAATAAGGTTACTCACTCTGCTATGTTAGGGAGTGGATCAGGAGAATGAATTTTAGTTACACAAAGCAGTGTGTTGTGTCCTATTGCAGTCGATACTCACTGTGGATTGCAAAATGTTTTATAGTTGACCTACACTATAATACAGTAGTTGCATGTATTTAAGGAGCCCGCTCTGGCCTACTGCCTAACTTAGCAGTAATACCTATATTACATATACACATATTAAAAATATTCTTATTTTTTTTATTACATACGATTTTTTAGCTGAAACGATTTTTTAGCTGAAGCATTAATAGTGTAAATTAATTTAATTATATTTTAATACCATTACTACATTGGCATACTGTAAGATAAGTTTTAATATTTCTTACAAATAGTGGTGCGAGCATAAATCAAATCACGCAAATTTAAAAGAACCGGGTGTGTTGTCATAGCAAAGTTTCAGTTTTTATTATGTGGGACGAGCCACAAAGTACTGCTGAGAAAGACTGAAAGGTTCAAAGACTGTATGTCAACAATGTTATTATTATTATAGTCTGCGCCACAAACAGAATATGCCAAATAATTAAATTAGCAATATAAATTTCAGAAAAATAGCTATCGGACTTGGCTGAAGAAATCGAATTATAATCCACTTAGTTTGTTATATTGATGATATTATTACTTTCTGGGAATGTGTTGGAATGGGAGATTGTAAATTATTATTGAACAGTAAATATTACATATCCCATAAAAGTCGTCATAATTAATTGTGTAGAAACAATTGTTCACCTTATCGTTTAGATTAATTATTAAATAAATATATTAGTTTAGATATTTTCTGTTAGCGAATTTATTTCGAATAATAAAAAAGTGTGTAGGCCGATTGAATGGTTGTTTAATTTGCGTTATTATTTTTCGCCGCGACCTAGACTTCTATTAATTGTTAAATCTAATGGTTTTCAAAAAGAAAGGTAACCGTACCTGTACTGGTAAATCTAACTTGTTATGTATCTGGTTGTGAATCATGGGCATTTTCTTATAAATATTCGGTTGTTAGTGGCAGCAAAGTTTCATTTTTTATTATGTGGGGCAAGCCACAAAGTCAGCCATGTATCATCACACCATTTAGACAATTGTTTAGTTTAGTATTGGCTAGGATTCTTTCCCCCGGGCTCCTTCCAGCCAGCTTGCTGGCTCTCTAGTAAATGGTATGATAAAGTTACGGCAGACTATAGATTAACAACATTCAGTCTGGTCAGGTACAAAGAAAGTCGCGCGAAGTTCAGGGAGATCTCTACTTTTACCGATTATGATTTTTTACAATGATTAACAGAATACGTCGAAAAACTTAAGGTCCGATTATTTAGAGCGGCAGTAGTTCCAGTACTCCTCTATGGGAGTCCATGCTGGGCTCTAACTGCTGAGGACACCAAATCTCTGGATGGCACATTCACAAGAAATTAAATTACAATACAATACAAGAATGCTACCTCGGGTTTACTGTATAGAGTACGATGCACACATCTCCAACCAGATACTATAGATAGAACATTGCAGGTGTCTCATTGGTTCCCCCAAGCTTGACACTAGAACGAAGCCGCCTCCGCATTGCAGGACATTGCTTTCGCCGTGAGGACCATCCTGTTCGCAATCTTGTGCTTTGGCGGCCTCATAGAGACATTAAACATGGTGGACAGCCCATAACTTTCTTGAGACGCCTCATAAAGTAAAATGGCCTTGAAGATGAGGATAATCTCGCGAAAGTCATGGGGGCTAGGGTGTTGTGGCGGAGCAACTTTGTTGATTAGCCGGCATAGCATTCTTAAAGCACGCTGCATTGTGGTGGGAGATGTCTATTGTGGATCTCATGGTGGTGGCAAAATATTTTTGTCAATTCAGCATGGCATTTCAAGATGCAGTTTCAATACAGCAGGGCGATTATATTAGGCCCTAGTAGTTGTAGTAGTGATTTTACACAGAGTAATATAGATCATTGTATATTTCTATAATATTTCTATAATATTTCTATTTATTTATTTCTATTGATGATTTTTACTACGTCTGTGTAGGAGAAGGCTCTGAGTGGCGCAATATTGTATAATGATACTTTGTAATTGTGCAAACTTGTCATTCAGTGGTCCGCTTAATAATTGATATAAATTACGAACTGATTACTCTTATATTTTACTGCCTAACAAACGCAAAGTTTACAAGAAAACGAGTAAGAAGCATCTAAGCCCCTGTATCGCACTGTATTGCACGTTCCCACATTCTACCGGTTTTCTTTAAACTCGTTACTGGATCCTTCATTATTGCTTCATTTACTTCATTGCGGTATACAGTATTATAGTAGTTGAATTACTTTATTATTATTTTATATGGTCCTAATAATTATTTGACTTTATGTGAGTACGACAATCTGTTTATTTCTATATTGCACTGTATATTTAATACTATTTTGTTGTATATTGTATGTATTTAATAAATAAATTTATTAATTATAGACAATAATTTCAATATATTCATTACAGTAATTATAAACAGTAAATTCAATATATTATATTATCTAAGAAGCTGAATCTTTACCGCTACTTTAATATTTTATAAAATTATTAATATTATTATATTTATTTTATATATTATTTAAACAATGATGGCATTGGGGGCAATACACCCCCCCCCCCCTTCCAACTTATTTTCAGATTAAAGTTTTATATTAATGATAAAAAATAATTAATTTAAAACTTAAATATTTGAATTAAAAACCAATTAAAACTTTTGCCCTATTCGTCTCTCCAACGGAAGCAGCATTCAGCGAATATGAAAGTTGTTTCCATTTCTCTACTCAAGTACTCAGCATGTAGAAAAGGTATTAAATCATTATGATTGGCTTTCATAAAGAACACTGGAACTGCAGACTGTCTGTAACTAAGAAAGTAATGGCGGCAATTTAGTGCGTTTTTACTAATTGCGAATACAGCAGTTCCTTAGGCCTTAGGGCGAATTGTAATTAGTAAGTTTTTTGAAAATTTTAGCTAGGTTTGCGAGAATTCAGTTTCGGTCAAAATTATTTGTAAAATTCTAGAGTTTTGTACCGGTATGATTAATCATATAATCATAACATACGGTATAATCTAAAATGATAATTGGAATACAAGGGTAGCTACTCCTACCTAGTCGTTGTGGGGCGAGCCACGGAGTGAGTGAGCCTTAGCGTAGTGGTACCATTAATCAACCTGTCGTTCGTTCGTTCTGTCGCGTTTTTTTTTCAGTATTTTATTTTAAACGTTAATAACTCGGCCAATCCTTGATGAAATCTATCCAAACTTGGTACACATGTTGTTTGGCAAAAGTTTGAAAATTTTCCAAGTAGAATTTGCGTGGGGCCTTCGTGCAGCATCAGTGGTTAGGTAACCGCTTAGTTATTTTATACCATCTGAAGATACATGGCAAGACGGAACTTCTGAGTTTGGGGTTCGTGTGGGCCTGCGGGTTCGTTTTGCAATCAGCGAAGGGACTGAAACTTTGGACGCGGACGTGGAATCTCACAGCAAACAAGGTTAGTTGTTCTGTTGGCACCATTGTGTTTGTGGAAGCAGTAAAAAATTATCGGTTGTTTAACTGCGAAGCTGAACTCAATTTATTAGTTAGGATAGTTAGGTTTAGCCGGCCATGGTTTTTTGAATCGCTCAAGTTAGAGAGAGAGTTAGAGAGAGTCGCAACCCGAAGATGTAGCCACGCGCTAGTGGATACATATAATATTTGAAGTTAAAATTACGTTGATTAGAGCTATATATGCAAAATTGGAATTATTTGGGTGGCAAATTTATTCTGAATATTTTGTATTAGATTCAGAAATTATTTTGTGTCATACCGGTATTTAATTGCTATATAATAGCTATATAATAATATTTTGTTTAAATATTGTGCTAGTATTTGCTATAACTAAACCCTATTAAATTCACAATATTGCATTGCGAATTTATTTTGACATTTTGGACCAACTAGTTATTTGACAAATAATTTGACCGTATTTTCGGTTAAATTATAATTATATCTCGAAATTTTGCGAGATTTTTGCCGGAAGGCAAAACATTATTTAGACTATGAGTGTCTCAGACAAAGAGGCACTAGAGGACAGCTATGAGACGGCGGCTGGACCGGCGACTGACGATAGCGTAAATATTACTGTTGACGACAATGCCGACTATGACGACGCAGCGAGCGAGGCTGACGTAAGTGAACAGGAGGACGAGACAGTGACTAGTGAGGAAGAACAACAACCTCAAGTAATAGTATTAGGATCCCCTACCACTACTGTAAGGAAGGACCGCACAGCAGCCCGGACAGAGGTGAGTGATAGGGAGGGTAGTGTAGCAGAAGCGAGGGCCCGGAGCCCGGTTTCCAGACCTGTGGGTATGGTAAGTGCCGTGGTCCCAGCGGCTGTAAGGAGTACCCGTAGTTCCCGAAATAATCCTTCAAGTCCACCAAGTGTAAGTCAGGTAAGCGAGAGAGAACTTGACATCGCGATAAAAAAGAAACTTCGCGCGCACGCCGGACATATAACCCGGACGGCGGACAAGGTAAGGACGATGTTAGCAGACTCAGCGAACATTGGAAGGGAAGGGTTAGTAGAGATTAGAAGAGGATACAACTCAGCGTTATTCAAACAGACGGAGGAGCTTGCAGTCCTAGCAAAGAAGGCAGTAGAGTCTCAGTCGAGCGACATGGCGACGAGGATTTACAACAGGGTTTTAGCAGCCTTGTTAGAGCACCGCGAGTTATCGGAGCGATTCCGACGAGTTAGGACGGAGAACTGGTTGCTATGGGCATCACAAGCGCAGGCGACTCAGGTGAGTGACGCAGAGTCGAGAGATTTAGTGGAGCGAGAAGAGACGCAAGATAAGGAGGAGCGCCGTTATCAGAGGGAAGTTACTAGCTGGCTGATGCAGAGTGGAGTGGTGGTACCGGGCCAGGTGCTACCGACGACGGAGAACATCCAACAGAGAACGTTAACTCCACCCGATGACGCATCTAGAGACAGTGGCGATTACCAGGTTAGTCACGCGCGAGGGAAAGTTATATGTGCTAGATCCCTTGTTTCTCACAACTCGGCGGAAGAGAGAAGACGCCGACTAGACGAACAACAGGCGGAAGTTTTGCGTGCATCGGAAGCACGGAAGGAAGCCGAGCGGGAAAGGGAGCGAACACGTAAGTTAGACGCAAAGTTGCGAGAGTTGGAAGATAAAGGTAAGTGTAAAAGCCTTTGCTGAATTGCCCCGTTATTTTTATTATTTTTTACATTAAAATACTCTGTAGTTGATTTAATAGGTGTAAGAGACCGTATTATTGCTGTATCGGTGTTTTTTAGAGGATCTAAGAGCTATTTCCTCCGTATGTGTACTGTGGAAGGCATAGTTGATGATTCTATGGCAATTCCGTGACGCAAAAGGTGATAGCTACTCTTGAACAGTAGTTACTATGACGACGGTTAACAGCTGATATTCATACGTGTTGATTTTCTTTGTTCTACGGCGTCTCTCAGTTCAGTCAGCCAATCAGAGCATTTTTATGGCTCTTGTACAGAAATTTCCTAGAAATCACGCAATGCTTTATGTGCAGTGTTGACATTCTGTCCTGAGCCAGGTGAGAGCGGCTTGGGAATATTTTGTGCTTTTCTGTTTTAGCCTAACACTAGTAGGCTTAATTATAAGGACTATATCCGTTATCAACACTTAATATCTCACTGGCCACTGGTTAACTGGCCCATACTCAATCAACGCAACATACCTAATCTAATATACCTGTGCATACTTTTATATTGTTATACTGCTATTTACTGTCGGTTCTTCATAATATGGTTGATGAATTATTATATTTGGAATAACGATAAATAACCCCGAAACCCAATATTCTTGATATACCGAAGGTAAGAGAGAAAGGTTACATATAACGATTGTGACTTATGTTAAAGTGGTTTGAAGTGAATCTAATGTTATCTGATAGACCCTACATGAGTCGGTCTGTGTTCCTTTTATATGTGACTAAAATCAGTGAAGATCGGCAGATTAGTGTGCAGTATTGTGCAGCATTGTGTATGAGTGAGACTGATAACGAAGCATTTCCTAAAGAATGCGCCATATATGTGAATTGTAACTAAGCCATATCGTTGTGAGTAGTTTAAGTCATAACTCTGTTTTTATAGATAGAGCGCCACGTCCTAAAGGAACTGTTAATATTCCCCGAAGGTGAATAATATTGTCAGAGATTATATAATACTGTCAGTCGAATAATACATTAGGCTTACCTAGCAATAAGATTAAGCCGTCGAACCCAATCTCCCGGGTATATCCAGCGGGTGAATGATCGCGCACAGATTGGTTTCGACTAGTGTAGTGAATCAAATACTTGTCAGAGGCTAAAAGTGACTTATTATCTAGAAGACATCCTAATTTGGCGGGTTAAACTGCCAAAGGTCTGAAAGCGCGAACAATAACGGATATCGCTTCTTTATTGCAGTAAGCAATAAAGTTGAAAGTACCGGTCAACCGGTAAACCTGAACGGTACATCTGTAGGTCAGTAGGCCCAACTGCCAGAACCGGTACTGCTGTAGGCCCGTAGGTCCAACTGCCAGAACCGGTACTTCTGTAGGTCCGTAGGCCTAACTGTCCTAACCGGTACTTCCCGTATAAGTACATTAGTATTATTCGATTTGATTATTGTATACCGGTAGGCTGTTTAAGAGATTAGGGACTGTACACCCCTTGTTTCTTTTGGAGCTTACTTATTTCTGTCAGTTTTATTTGTTTGTAGGCCAGTATTGAACAGAAGGCGTGTAAGCCTGATCATATTGTACAGACAATTTGTAGGCTGGGCTGTTGTCTGATTGCTGTTAAGTCTGAACGGATTGCAGTGTGTGTAGATCACCTGTCCGATAAAGAACGGTTAGGAAGTAGGGGCAGCCAAAGCTGTAAGGTAAACCCCCATCTAAAGAATAAGTCGTACTACTGGGTTAGAACGCATACTACCTAATCATTTCGGAGTCTGCATGTCCTGTAGTTTATTTAGGCTTGAGAGTAGTCTGCCATCGTTTAGTCTGTACTTTGTTTGTGTAGTCTGTACAGGTAGCGTATCATATTTATTTAGATAATTTGTAGGCTGGATAGTTGTCTGGCTTGTTTATTAGGTCTGAACGGATTGCAGTGTGTGTAGAGCCTCTGTCCGATAAAGAACGGTTAGGAAGTAGGGGCAGCCAAAGCTGTAAGGTAAACCCCCATCTAAAGAATAAGTCGTACTACTGGGTTAGAACGCATACTACCTAACTATTTCGGAGTCTGCATGTCCTGTAGTTTATTTAGGCTTGATAGTAGTCTGTCAGTATTTGGTCTGCATTTTGTTTGAGTGGTTTGTACGCGTAGCGTAATATTTATTATTCAGAGTTTATGCGATTATTCGCAACATTCATTCCCCAAGTTTGTTCCTACAATAATTGTGTTTGTTATACATACCGCTATAGTTAAATTAACCCCGGTACTACACGGGCTGCTTGGCGTAGGTAAAGACTGGTGATTTTGTGCACCGGTCACTCCAGCAGATGCCGTGGTTCTTTTAGCTGTTCAAGTATATTTAACTACTGATTATATGTTGTACAAGTACTCGTACCTAATTTAGGGTTTAGTGTACAGTGCTTTCCGAAAGTAATTAGTGTAGACATTATATTTGTGTTGTAAAGTGGTTGATAGGCACGTTCGATTAGCTCTATTAACTTCTAGGTAGGAACACTCCGTGATACATAACGTAGTACCTATAGCGATACGGCTATAGGTCGTCAGGCGGTGGTATTTTCCTATCTGGACAACGCAGTGTATTTACTACTACGTATTATTTTCAAATACCGCAGTACCCTGTCCGTTGTAATAACCAGAATTCTAACCCTTTGTTAGGCTGGTTTGTAGACTTCTTGTAAAATTACCCTGAAAATTCGTATTTTGTGTTTTTTGTAAATTTTTGTGTTTATTTAGAGATTGTAATCTCACCCGAATTGTACGTAATTTGTAGTATTAAGTAACTTAGGTAAATTAGCATTATTTGTTTTAGTGTCCTATAAGTAACACTTCACTGAAAGCGCACCGCTTTGTGTAGTGATTACTCCCCAGAAATAATAACATTTATTTCAAACATTGACAAAACCCATTAAAACGGGTATATATATATTATAAATCAAATCTAACGATTTATAAATAGTAGGCCTACCATACAACCATTAGGTCTCAATATCAGTTGGATTACTGCTCAAATAACGGTAATAAAGTAAGTAAAGTAACCAAGTAACCCTAAAATTCAGAAATTCAATTATTTAAAATAATTGATATACCGGTATTTACGATAGGCCTATTATCTTTATTTCTATAAATTTAGGCTGAAATTATACCGGTACTTGTAATTAATTCTAGTCCAGAATTATATATACTACAAACTGTAAGCTGTATACCGGTATTCCCGATAGGCCTATTATATATTTATATATATTTGTGCTAAAATTATACCGGTATTCTGTGATAAACCTAGTCTGTAATAATACTTATATAGTTATATATACTATAAGCATACCGGTATTCTAATATATTATATATATCACGCTACACTGAGTAGCAGTATAGGTAATTAATTACTAGGCTAGCAGTTAATACTGAGTTACTAGACTTGCTCAGACTGTAATACAGCAGTAGACATTCAACTGTACACATAAACATGTCTGATACTAAGCAGAACCTGTCAGACAGTTTATTAGATGTAACTATCTGCGACTCAGATAGAGGCGTAGAACCGTCTAGTCGTAAGTTCAGTTCACCTCCCACTGTGAGGAAGGTCATCCCTCCTGTAGTAATAACAGAACCTAGGCTGGTCCAACATCGTAGGTCTATCATAGGCACTCGAGCTCAGGTCAAGCGGGACCAAGAAGCAGCGGAACAGCAACAACCCGTGAGCCAAGAAATTATTTCTCAGCGGCCCGACAGCTCCAGTAGTGAAGATACTGTAGAACTGACACCCGAGCGCGGAGCAAGGATGACGGATGCGGTTTATTCGGATCCCCTTCTCATCCTTCCTGCAGCCGTACTCACTAGGTTATTGATCGCTGTGGAAGAACACCAGATCGATTGGGCGAGAAGTCAACGCTCAACTAAAGATAGTTATGCGGGATACACAAGGGAAGAACTGAAGTCCATGGTCGAGTCGCAATGGAACTTCCCCGGACCCGGACTCCCGTTTGATTTATCAGAAGCTGCCTGGGAAGACATACACCGGATGGGAGTAGCCAAGGAAACCATCGATCCAGCTGTGTGGAAGAGGTCCGCAGCCGGATACGCACAGGGATTCTTCAGCTCTATGGAGCGAGTAGAAAAACAACTGTTACAACAACCTCAAGGACCTCAAGAGCAGGGACAACTGCTTTATCAAGTTAGAGAAAGAATTCTGCGAATCAGGCTAATATTATCAGCCTTTGAAGAGGCTTCTAAAAGAAGACAAGACACGTCGTTGCAAGTTGCCGTAAAGACTTGGTTTCAACGGGTGAGTCGCCAGGTTCAAGGAACAGCTCAGTGGAAAGCTCAGCTGGAGGAGCGCTCAACCCATGGAGAATCAACAGACGCTACTTTTTCCCAAGTGGAAAGTGAAGCGACGGCAGAGAAACCGCATAAGAGAGATGCCATTGACATCTATCTGTCAGACTATCAACGTTTTTTAGGTGATGACGAGTTGAGGAGAAGGTTAGATGGACTTAGCCCTAATAGCGAAGGAACTCAGCGTGTGTTGGATGCCATCGATGTGGAAATGAGGGCTGCGAATCAGGCTAAATTTGATGAACAACTCCGCCTGACACGAGTCCAAGAAGAACAAGTAAAGAAAAAACGTATAGAAGACAGAAAGAAAGCAGCAGTGGTAGCTGCAGAAGCAGAAAGAAAAGCGGCAGCGGCAGAGGCAGCGGCAGAGGCAAAAGCGGCCGAAGCTGCAAAGCAAAAGCGGCCAGCTGCAGCGGCAGCGGCAGAAGCAAAGGTGGCAGAAGCAGAACGGAGAGCGACTGAAGAAACCACCCAATTAGAATTGGAAAACATTCAGGAGAATCAAGACTGCATAAATAAACAGTTAACAGCTAGTAATATGCAGATGATGAATCGATCTACTCCCAAAAGACAGGGATATACATCATCTGAGGAAGGCGATACCACCGATACTGAAGGCAAAGGAAATAGATCTCGTCTAAGCAGACGTAAAAGAACATTCCACCGTCAGAAATTGCCTGATTTGCCTCCAGCTGTTAGAAGGCAACTAAATAACACCAACTTAGGTAGTACAGAGCCCACAGACCAAATAATTAAAATAGAAAGACTCCCTACTATAGTAGATGAGCCTGAAATAATTAGGCCTGTTCTTGAAATCACCCCTTCGGTGATAGACACACCTGTGCTCCCTGAAGCTACCTCTAAATTCCCTCTGCATAGCACTAAGCTACCTGTGCCCAGTAGAACTGCCCAGGAGACAGTTCAGGTCCTGGACCCCGAGCGAAATATTCATGATTTGTCGCCCGTTGTCCCTCGTCCGCCCGCTACAACGTTGGCGACTCCCGCTTCGGCGGTCGAATGGGTGGACGAGAGACGGCGGGGGATGGATCTCCTGCTCGGGCAGATGCAGGAGACTGTTCAGCAATTCAAGGGCACAGTAAGGGAAAGTAGGCTAGAGTTGCAAGAAGTGCAGCAAAGTATCGCGCTAGAACGCGATAAATTAGTAAATACTCAAAGGGGTATACCACCACCCTCGGTAACAATGTGTCAACCTGTTAGGTCTGAAGTATCTCATGCGCAAGGTGTGGAGCCTACACGCATATATACTGCTAGCGAAGTAGAAACTCCTATAGTGAACCCTATTAAGGGTAATTATAGACCTGTTGATAATGACATTCCCTATAGACCTGATCATAATCCGAGAAATTTATATACCGATAACTCGATATTAAATAACACGATGGCCCAAGAAAGTTTTACGCGTCAAATGGCTAGAACCGAAGCCCGGCAAGCGGTGAAGGTGGGAGAGATCGTCAAGTTCAATGGAGATGAGATGAAATGGTTACCTTTTAATGAATATTACAAAGATAACATACAGAACTCTGTACTATCTAATGGAGAGAAACTTAGATTCCTCATCGAGTGCTTGGAAGGATCTCCCAAGTTAATGGCGTTAAAGTTTATTGGACATCCAGACGGATTAAGACAAGTTTGGGATACACTAAACATCAGGTATGGTAATAGGAATAACATAGCTGGGTATTTGTATGCAAAGTTGGTAGCGCCCCGAAAGTTTATTAGCAACGGGATTATAGAGTTTTCCGATGAAATTCAGGAGATCTGCAGACAATTAGATTGGCTAGGTAAGTCTCATGAGTATCAGAGTGCTATGGTTATTAGAGCAGTGGCTTCTACTTTACCGAAGGGTGGAGTAGGTACACGCTGGGACAAAAAGGTGTTATACATGATGGAACAACAACAACGAGACCCTACCATGACTGATCTCATGACATTCTTGGATGGCGAAGTGAAATTACAGCTCATAAAACAGTCCAGAGAGAAGACATCGGAAAACAAGGTAAGTGAGAAACCCGTCTCCAGAAGAAAGATAACACCAGTGTGTTATACCGACGACGGCGAAAGCCAAGCTTCCCAAGAGGAGGACAGCGGGAAAGACACTGAAAGATCTTATTATGTCAATAAAACACCTAACGAACAGGGAAGTAAATTTAAGTCTCGATCCCATGACAAGAGAGAACAGGTAAGAAAAACTCCTCCTACGTCTCCCAAGAGAATTCAGGTAAGAAAGCCCGAAGAAAGAACGAGAGTGCACACTGTCACCCAAAATAAGGTAAGTAACATCAAACCGAAATGTGCGCTATGTGACGGGACCCACCGTTTGAATATGTGTGATGAATTCCTGAAGAAATCATTAACGGAGAGACGAGAAGTCATGTGGGATAAGCGGTTATGTTATAATTGCCTCAGACAAGGACACCAACGGCGAACCTGTTACTCTGACATAAGGTGTGCAAAGTGTGGTGCGAAACATCATATCTTGTTGCACGCTGAATTCGAGCGAAATAGTCCGAATCAGGTAAGTGATTCCGAACTACATGTCCAATTCAGTGATGTGAACGACACTGATCAATCTGAGATGGAAGGATTCTATACGGACGAGTTCTCCGACGAAAACGAATCCTGTTACATGATAAATACCGCAGTGTATCGAGCACTCACATATGAAAAAGATACGGACAGCGACCTCACTCTAACTACTTCTGATCGACAACCATCGTGGAAAGCACCAACTTCCGATGTAGGAATCCGAGAATTTCCTGTAGTCCAGTTACGGGTCCATGGACCTCAGAAGAGCTATATAGTGAACGCCCTCCTGGACTCCGGTAGTACAGGAACATTCATCGACAAAGAGCTAGCCGAAGACATATTTGCTGGACAACCCAAGTTCCGAACTAAGCTAAACATGTCCGGCATTATGCAAGTTTGGAAATCTACATTAACAGCGGATTATTATGTAGGCGCGTTGTCCACCCCCCAGGACGAACTAGGAGAACATAGCATAAGGTCAGTGAAAATGGTGGCTATAAAGAACTTCGCTACTACTCAAGCAGACCTTTATAATTGGGACGAGGATGAGAGCATCCAACATCTTAACATACCTCGATTCCAGACTGATTATCCTGGAGTGCAAATACTCATCGGCCAAAACGCGCATGAGGCGCTCGAGACATTGGAGAAACGGCCTGCTCAACCGCAGCCACTACATGAACGCCCTCCTGGACTCCGGTAGTACAGGAACATTAATCGACAAAGAGCTAGCCGAAGACATATTTGCTGGACAACCCAAGTTCCGAACTAAGCTAAACATGTCCGGCATTATGCAAGTTTGGAAATCTACATTAACAGCGGATTATTATGTAGGCGCGTTGTCCACCCCCCAGGACGAACTAGGAGAACATAGCATAAGGTCAGTGAAAATGGTGGCTATAAAGAACTTCGCTACTACTCAAGCAGACCTTTATAATTGGGACGAGGATGAGAGCATCCAACATCTTAAGATACCTCGATTCCAGACTGATTATCCTGGAGTGCAAATACTCATCGGCCAAAACGCGCATGAGGCGCTGGAGACATTAGAGAAACGGCCTGCTCAACCGCAGCCACTACAGACCTATGCGGTAAGAACTAGAGTAGGTTGGTACTTTACTGGCCCTTCCCGTAGAACACTCAGAGAAAGACTACCGCAAGAGCAGCGTCTGCCAGGTGAGTGAATGGGAAGATGATACTAGTGAGGGAGACGATTTAACTGAGGGAACCCCATACTCCTCAGATAACGACGACGTTCACCAGCTTTTTGATGAGGAGAATACCATCGATCTCCTTAAGGAAAACGAGGCTTGGCAAAACCAAGTGAACTTATGTCAACTTCTTTATCCATCTGAACGAGAAGCTTATAACGACGAGCTAAATGACGTCATTGAGCGTTGTAATGCCAAGACTCGAGATGAACATGCCGTACGATTCTTTACGCAAGAGGCGGTAGAGCCCAATTCCTACGATAAAGCCTTATCGGTGGAAGAGGAAAGGGCCAAGCAGATCCAAGAGACAACTACACGTTTCCTCAAAGATCAAGGTAGGTATGAAGTCGGTCTACCTTTCCGCAAGAGAGAACCGAAGTTCATCAATAACAGACCCTTGGCGGAAAAAAGAATCGCGCAACTCCATCGACGCCTTACGGCTAATTCTTCAGCTAAAGAAATGTATCAAACACAGCTGGAGAAATTTATTAGTAAGGGATACGCGGAGAGAGTACCGGAAGAAACACCTGTGACTGAAAGAACGTATTACTTAACTCACCATTACGTTCCTAAACCCGGTAAACCACATGAAGTGAGAGTAGTGTTTGATGGCTCCGCTCTTTACATGGGTCAATCCCTTAACTCTGAATTGTTACCCGGACCCAACTTACTTCAATCTTTGTTGGGAATTCTTTTAAGATTGAGACAATATTCGATTGCTTTCGCCTCCGATATAGAAGGCATGTTCTTACAAGTCAAGGTGTTAGATAGGGATCGAGATAGTCTACGATTTCTGTGGTGGCCCGAAGGAGACCTCAACCAGAAACCGGTGGAGTACTGGATGACCATCCAGGCCTTTGGGATAATCTCAAGCCCTTCCAACGCCTGTTCGGTAGTGCGTACCACTGCAGAGGACAACCGAGAGGCATTCTCTAAGGAAGTGATCGACAACATCAAGCGAGACATATACATGGACGATAATCTGAAGTCCCTCCCATCAGTTGAGGAAGCCATTGAGGTCGCTAAAGGAACGGTAGAGTGCTTAAAAAGAGGTGGGTTTCGATTAACGAAATTCACCAGCAACTCCCGTGAGTTTCTGGAGTCGATCCCTGCGGAAGATCGAGGGGCGAAAGATCTAGATTTGATCAAAGATGATCTGCCAGAAACCAAGACACTCGGCTTGAAATGGGACACAGAGCGAGATATCCTGTTTTTCCAGCTAAAACAGCGAGATAATCCAGTTCGAACCAAACGGATTTGCTTAAGTATACTGAGCACTTATTTCGATCCATTGGGATTTATTAGCCCAGTTATATTGATTGCTCGTAGTTTGGTACAACAAATGTGGCTTGAAAACCACTCATGGGACGATCCACTTAAGGGAGAATTATTAAAGAAGTGGATGAAATGGGAAGATTCTCTGCCGGCTATCGAGGATTTTATAATTTCCCGTTCATATTTTGGTCATGTTCTCCCTACGTATTCCTATCAACTCCATGTGTTTGGAGACGCCAGCGATATGGGAATAGGTATAGTAGCCTATCTAAGAGTGGAAACTCCGGATGGAATCAAAGTCGCCTTGGTTACTTCTAAGGCATTAATCAACAACAAGTTGAAAGTTCCTCGAGCGGAGTTAAAAGCGGCTCTATACGCTACAGCCATCGGCCGGAATGTAACAGAACAGATTGACTATCCATTAGAGAAAACTGTCTATTGGACCGACGCTTTACTCGTGTTAGAGTATATAACCAATGAAGTCTGTCAGTTCAGCGTCTTCGTTACCAACAGAGTAGCCATCATACTTAGTCGCACGACGATGGACCAATGGAGACATTGCCCCGGAACGATTAATCCAGCAGACATCGCTTCCCGAGGAGCGACTCCAAAGGAATTGGTAAATACTCCCGAATGGTTAGGTGGACCCGACTTTCTCTACAGAGAAGAAGAAGAATGGCCTCCCCATCTCACAACAGCAGAGATCAGACAGGCCAAGGGAGCGGAGAAAGTTAAACCCAAAACTCGAGCGAGTAAATCGAAGTTGTTTAAACCTGCGGTTGATCTATCTGTATTATTTACTTCCGGAGAGGATGCTTTGGATCAGAAACCCACCGCCACGACTAAAGAAGTCTTGGAAATCCGTGACAAGGATTGGAAATCTGGAATACCAGATATCGCGCAAGGACTCTCACCCCTCTTGCAGAGAGCGATACGTCACTACAGTTCCTGGAATCGGCTCTGTAAAGCCGTCACCTATTTAAAACGATGTTTTCATCATCGTTACTCCGGGACAAAGACCAATAGTGATGATGCTCCATCAACATCTGCACGAGTCCATGTTGTTAAAGATCTTCCCAAATACAAGATATCCGACAGGTTTCTAAAGGAGAAGATCAGTTACCAGGAGCATGATGAAACCAACAAACAGATGCTGAGACTCCTACAATGCTATGAGGATCCCGATAAGTATTTCCTGTTGTTAAGAAATCCGCAGATGCGCTTAAGGGATCGCTTCTCTAGTACCATGATAGATGGGTTAATACGTGTTGGAGGCAGGCTTACCAACGCCCCATTATCCTTTGACACTAAGTTTCCCATACTCATTAGAAATCTTGACATACAAATCAAGATGATTGTAGATGTTCATAGCAAACTGTATCATGCTGGAAGAGAACGAGTTCTGAGCGAAATTCGAACTCGCTACTATTTTTATAAACCCCGTAGGGCTCTGAACCAAGTCCTTAGGAACTGCATACCCTGTAGGAAAGCATTCAGTAGGCCTTTGACACAGCGAGAGGCAGAATTACCTAGGGAAAGAGTAAGCTTCTATGAACCACCCTTTACTAATACCGGTGTGGATTTATTTGGCCCTATTGAAGTATATCGTGCCCGGACTATAGTCAAGAGATGGTGTGTCATCTTCGTTTGTATGACTTGTAGAGCTATCCATCTCGATATGGTAAACGATCTATCCACCAACAGCTTCGTGTTGAGTTTACGACGACAGATCGCTCGCTTCGGAACCAGTAACACGATGAGATCGGATAAGGGAACGAACTTCATTGGCGCCAACAACGAAATTCAAGCTTACGTAAAGGACTGGAACAAAAGACAGGTGGACGATCAGCTAAAGATAACAGCGTCTAGCTGGACCTTCAACGCCGCCGACGCCCCTTGGTGGGGAGGAAGTTGGGAGAGATTGATTAGGAGCGTGAAGACTGCGTTCCACTTTATTGTACCTTGTCGCGCTTATCTCACCGACGAACTATTGCGGACGTTAATGGAGGAAATCGCCGCCTATCTCAACGAAAGACCGCTTATGCCAGTCTCTTCAAGTCCTGATTCCCTGGAAGCGCTAACACCCGCGCACTTTCTACTGAAGAAACCCGTAGCCATGCTCCCACGATCGGAGATCACAGACGGAGACGAGTACTGCCGTCGAACCTGGCAACTTATGCAGTTGCTATCCCGTCGTTTCGCTGACCATTTCGAGAAACATTACCTGCCCACTCTACAACTTCGAACTAAGTGGTTTGCGCAGCAAGAAAACGTCAGCGCTGGAGACATGGTGCTTATTGTGGACCCCGATCTCCCACGTAAGCGATGGCAAACAGGACGTATCATCGAGACTCATATCTCGAGCGATGGTTTGGTGCGATCAGTAGAACTCGTCGTCATGCGGCGTAACTTTAAGAAACCAGGGATAGTCTTTGAGACTCAACAGCTCAACCGCCCAGTGGGTCGTTTATGTTTACTGGAAAGAGACAGAGAGCTCTCCGGAAACTATGGAAGGCAAGAAACTCTTCCCACGACCACTTCCCTAATCCAACCCACATCTAGGGACTCCCCAACTTAATATCGTTCGGAGTGGGCGTGTGACTCTATTATTTTATATTATTTTATTATTTTTATATTTATGTATGTATTACTATGTAATTTTATTATAATCGTTTTATTTAATTTAGTAGAATATTATTTAGCGATTATTTAGTAGAATAGTGCAATATATTCGTGTTTATTGCGTACGTAATTACTTATATTATATTTAGTGTGACGGTGAGAAACAAGTGTTTTTCTCTTTCCTTACTGTCCGTATTATATTATAAATACGTAACTACAGTAAGATGAAATGTCCGTACTTATTAAAGTACAATAAAGCCACTACTATATTCAAGTATTATTGGTAGGCAGAGTATTAGGAATGCAAAGTTCAGATCCTCGTGTCTCGGCTAAACCAAGCTCTGGGTAGACCTTGGAAACGACTTGCCTCTTCACACTGACATTGCTTCGTGCGATATTGCTCTCATACCGTATATTAAATAATACATATAGTAGCGTGATGTCCCTTTAACAGTAGCGTATAACGCAAAATAAATCTGTTAAACCCTTTGACCATCTGTAATTCTAGTCGATTAAGATATCGCGGCACCCACCGATATACTTGAAAGACAAATTCTAGAATCAGTGGTTAACGTCCCCAGACAAGTTCTGGAATAAATCGGTGCCCATCTCAAATATTAATTATTTAATATTTGCAAATCCAATAAATCAAAATCTGTAAATTCAGATCCTTCAACAATTCTAGTCAATTAAGATATCGTAACATTTACCGATATTCTTAAAAGGACAATTTTCATAGAATTAAGGATCTTGTGTCCCCAGACATGTTCTAGAATCAAAATATGTCCATTTAATTATCAAATAATAAAATTTCAGGGAATAAATTTAAATTCATGCCTTTTAATGAATTTAATAAATTGCCATTTTTACGCAATTTATAACATTCCCAAAATTCCATTAATTAATAGATCAAGGGAGCGGAGATTTATCTTATTATGCGTATGAGTGTGCGAAAGTCTCCCAAACATAGTCAATAGCCGATAAAATTCATAAAGTCATGTATCAAACAGGACATTGACTATTAAAGAATTACTATTAAATAACATCCCAGATCTGTATGCATGGGAATTACCCTAATTCTACCGCTAGCTTTACATAATGTCACCATAGCAACAACCACGCTAGAATTAGAATTGAGTTAAAAGAACAATAGAAAGCTTGTCCCATTGAATAGCATAGGGAATAAATAGCGCACTGCTAGTATCCAAGGATACATAATAATACAGTGACATTCTGGAAGGCATTGACTAACGGACAAATGGCCCGAATGTGCGTAGTTGTGACCAGTTGTGTGGTATTTGTGAGTTTATAGGTGAATGTTACTGCTAAAGTGTGTTTACAGTAGCTAGTCGCAATCGTGAAAGTAACCTAACTCTCCAAGGAAAACCTGAAGTACATCTAAGCCTTTGGGACGGACAGTGGAGTGACTTGTGCCGGTTATCGTTGTCGTTGTACGGCTACGTCGTTGGCGAAAGTACAGCGACAGCGGTACATCGGCGCTGAGAATCTCACACTGTCCGGGGGCAAGGGAGAAGTAGGCAGCGACGCCCGCTCGCCTAATAAATATATAAACTCATTATAATATTGGTGAACTCGTATAGCAGATATGACTGAATTAATAGAAGATGATCTTGGTATCAGGGAGAGATATACTCTACCTTTACAAGCGTTTGTCGATAGCTTGATACGCGGCGACGCTGATCCAACTACTACGGAGGACGATGGTCGTTATATCGAACCGCCAATGTCCCAGGAGCAACTTACGCGTGAATTGGACTATAGAAAATTCACTGCTCGCTATACGCATCGTAATGGTACGTATATGGACTTCCTGACTACTGGTCATCCTATTGATTTACACGACACCGACGATGTCGACACCGAAAGGGAAATGGTTTTATTTAAATATCATACCCAGCGGAGTCGAAACGACAAATCGAGAATAGAACACGAGAACTCTATTCGAAATAAACTCGAAAGAGAAGACGTTGAAGAACCTGATAAACGTAGCGGCTTCAACGAATATCTAGAATTCCTAAGAGAGACCTATCTCAATGTTGCTAGTCAACAAAACCTCGAAACTCGATATCCTCAAGGTATACATCCAGATCCTATGATGGAACTCAAACGGCTCTATTTTACGATGATGTATCTTACCGCCGATCGACCACTACCTGTCGTTCCAGATAGCTTCGAACAGATGGAGGAATATTGTAAAACTGGAGAGCGATCACCCGCGTTTCCCCTTCAAGACGTGCGTCTTTGGTATTACTGTGACGAATGCCCTAGACCTAACCAGCAAATCGAAAGGCATAAACATCCGCGGAGACGTTGCGCTAAACACAGTTTTACGCGATATACTTATGGGAGTTTCGAGCGAAACCTTTTCGACGTATCACCTACGGTCGCGCGCCTTAAACGATCATTGAATAAACCCATGATCAGAGTTCCGGAATACTCGGTCAGACCTCCTCATTCCCAAGTGATACCTCAAACTCTCGATCCTAATAGTATTACGGATCCTCCCGAGCTGTACTCACTGTTCAAAGATCTAGTGTTACCTGAACAGTTGATTGGTGGCACTCCGGTAGTGGGTTCGTTAGATATTCGCCAACCTTACCTCGCTGGACTAGGACGCGGTCATCTAATATCACCGTTTAACCCCTACAACCGTCCTGGCCTCCCTCCGATCCAACCTGTTACAGAAGTCGAAGAGAGCGTGATACGAAATGCATTGGACGCTATTCGGCAGAAAATCGGAAAAGGAACTTACGATTGCTTGGAGAAACGTAAATTGCAACAACAAGTCCAAGCGGTGAAAGAACTAGCTTTACCCCAGTTCGATAGAGAAATACAAAATCTAGAGGAGGACATCGAACGTGGACGAACCTACTCCTTACAGGAATTCCTGGACGAGCGCTTGCAACAACAAGCGGAGGAAAATCAGCTCGAGGAGAGACATATAGAGCTGACTGAGAGGGAAGAAGCTGCTTTAGCCCAACCAGAAACTCAAATTCTCGTGACGGATCTCTATTCCAAAACGATCCTCCACCCCTCGATGGTTCCTCATTTTAAAGACAAGCTCTTTGCTACGGTACAGCCTCAACCGGTTAATACCGATCTCAGATCTCAAGAACTCATTGCTGACGCTCCTATGATACAACGTCCACCCATCGCGGCTGCTCGTGTCGATGGTGTACTTGTTGAGCCTCCGGACAATAGAGCGGATCTTGTCCGTCGCATGGTACACGATGTTAACATACGCGCTAGACCTTTGCCGGACTCATTTTATGGAATTAAGGATCATCCTTATTACGTCAATTTAAAGCAATATTACATGGTAAAACCGGAAGATCCTACGCATAGTCTGAGGTTTCTACCATTAATCAATCCTCTCGACCTTGTCGAACTCGAACAACTACAAAAACATCTAGATCAGCTAGTTAAACTAAACTCATTTCGAAAACCGTATAATATTTCCAGAATAGAGAAAGAAATATTACCTCCGTACAATCTTGATGGATTCATTAAAACTCGATTAGTGCACTGGAATCTTGACGTGTTATTCGAGGAAGAAAGAATAAAACGATATGGAGATGTGGAAACCTATACTACACAATGCTTAAAGTATAGAGATTTACCCAATGCTAGCGAATGCGCTACTTTGTGGCATCCAGTGGGAATGACTCTCGAAAACGCCACTAAAGAATGGAACGAGACTCTTAACGTTATCGAGATGTATGGCGTTGTTACTTATGACAACGAAGGTAGCGTTCTGGTGGGAGAACTAGGAACTACGCGAATGATACATATACGAGGACTCGCTGGTTCTACCCACGTATTCACTCGAGCGTGTTCCGACGTGATTGATTATTCTTTTGAAACCCTTACGGAGACACAAAAGAAACTTCGACATGGACAATTCGAGCTCGCGCAGCGTTACGTCACCGACACCGAGCGCAAACCGGCCATGGGTATCGATGGATCAATGTTACCCCAACCTGTGCTCGAAATGTTGTTTAACGAAAGAATCCTAAAAATCGGCTCAGCTGTTTATGGAGATCTCCAAAACGACTTCCGGAATATGGAAAACATTCCATACCCTTTCGTTGATACTCAGCTGATTGCTCCTTGGGCCGAAGGCCGAGGTTTCTTTCGCACTATGTATGCCAATACACCCAGCGACATTACTAAGGTACAACGGACATCCATCGGACATCTTGCCTTTCAAGAATATGGATGGAATTTCAAAGTTGGAAATCCTACCAATTACCAGCAAGTATATGGAGATCATTACTCTCGTTTATATTTTGATGGACCATTAACTGCGCCTGGTGCCGTATATAGCTTTATGAGTGTTCCACTTCGCCCTTCCTTAGCTATATACATGATCTTTGAAAACGCAGCACTTGCCGGTTGGCTAGCCGATGTGTGCAGTCGTACCATACGCGCTCACCCATTAATACTTGGAACTAAACTCGCCAAGTTAGACGAACACAATAAGTTCATACGTTTCGAATGTTTCCGGCGCTTTCTGACTCCGTTCCGTAACGTCGATAGTCAGTTCAAGGACCGCGCGCTGACCAAACTCAGTCTGAGAGACTCAGCTGCGGAGAAACTGAGTAGCGCTGGATTTGCCGTTTTTCAAGACGTTTGTATACAGAACTTACATTCATCTGTTATACAAAGACCCCGAATACCTACAGGTTATTCTGTCGTGGAAATACAGACAGTGGATCCACTTACTGAGACAGACGCACCCACTTCGTCTATACATCTGGAAGATGAACCAGTATGCTTGGAATCAGAAGCGATTCAGCCTACAGCTTCCCGGAGCAGTGACAATGATTATGTCATAGAGTGGTATCAAGGTCCACAACGTCTCACAGCGTACGATTATAGACACGCCAACTACGTTTCTCGAAAACGTTGTCGATTATGCGCATCGAGAGACCACTTCACCCCTCTAGACTCGAGCGTACCTTGTTCCTATTTCCTTGAACAACCGATGATGGAAATATATTGTGCTTATTGCCGGCTTAATAACTCTCATATTTTTGCCGTCTGCCCACAATTTATGACTCAATGTCATTACTGTCAACTTAAAGGACATGAAAGTTACAATTGTCCCTTTAATCGCGATTTAGAGAGTGTAGACGAGATGATCACCCTGCGATACATCCGAGCTTGGGAAGCGAACGCGGATTTACATTGCGAATCCCGACATCGCTATTACCCTGGACGAGCTTACGAGGGAGTTTACGCGTTCCATCCTTATCTATTCGCGTCAATTGAACAGAAAACACGCGTACCAAGTTACGAGTTAATGAAGCGTGTTGGTGAGTGTATTTCCACCAAGTTTGTCAGAAAATACCTTAGAAACGTTAACCCTAATGATATAACCACATATCACCTGATCAATTTTATCCGTCAGGACCCTGAGTATGGCGACATCTTTGTGAACTCGCATCCTGAACTACAGGAAGTATCTCGGCGACCATATGAATATCGAACCCGAGAACGCGAGCTGGAGAGAACCATTAAACCGAGAAAGTTCCTCACCACTCACGGTCCACCCACCGCTAGTGTCCAGACGACCCGTCAAGGACCCGTAGGAGCTGCTGTCCTGTTCTAAAGGCCGTTAGACCTCGCTCCACTGAGGTTGATATTAATCAACCAGGTACTTCGACCGGCGGGTATACCGATCGTAACCCTACACCTTCTGATGCAATTGTATTGCACCCTTCGCCTAGGAGCTACAGCCCTCCTCGTAAAGTGGCTCGCCCCAAAGAGAAAAGGACTCTTGCTAGCCTCAAGAAACTGCGTAAACGCCGTCCGCGTAAGAAAGACTAACTGTTTAGAGTATCTTTAGGTTTTAGAAACTGTGATTTTTATATTTTATAGACTGAAAATCCCATTTTCTGGGAGCGGTGTAAAAGCCTTTGCTGAATTGCCCCGTTATTTTTATTATTTTTACATTAAAATACTCTGTAGTTGATTTAATAGGTGTAAGAGACCGTATTATTGCTGTATCGGTGTTTTTTGGAGGATCTAAGAGCTATTTCCTCCGTATGTGTACTGTGGAAGGCATAGTTGATGATTCTATGGCAATTCCGTGACGCAAAAGGTGATAGCTACTCTTGAACAGTAGTTACTATGACGACGGTTAACAGCTGATATTCATACGTGTTGATTTTCTTTGTTCTACGGCGTCTCTCAGTTCAGTCAGCCAATCAGAGCATTTTTATGGCTCTTGTACAGAAATTTCCTAGAAATCACGCAATGCTTTATGTGCAGTGTTTACATTCTGTCCTGAGCCAGGAGAGAGCGGCTTGGGAATATTTTGTGCTTTTCTGTTTTAGCCTAACACTAGTAGGCTTAATTATAAGGACATATATCCGTTATCAAACAAACAACTGCAAACTGGACTCACTCACTGACTTAATATCTCACTGGTTATCTCACTGCATTTATCTTACTTAACATTACTGCTTTGCTGTCGGTTAATCATTATATTTGTTGATGAATTATTATATTTGGAATAACGATAAATAACCCCGAAACCCAATATTCTTGATATACAGAAGGTAAGAGAGACAGGTTACATATAACGATTGTGACTTATGTTAAAGTGGTTTGAAGTGAACCTAATGTTATTTGATAGACCCTACATGAGTCGGTCTGTGTTCTTTTTATATGTGACTAAAATCAGTGAAGATCGGCAGATTAGTGTGCAGTATTGTGCAGCATTGTGTATGAGTGAGACTGATAACGAAGCATTTCCTAAAGAATGCGCCATATATGTGAATTATAACTAAGCCATATCGTTGTGAGTAGTTTAAGTCATAACTCTGTTTTTATAGATAGAGCGCCACATCCTAAAGGAACTGTTAATATTCCCCGAAGGTGAATAATATTGTCAGAGATTATATAATACTGTCAGTCGAATAATACATTAGGCTTACCTAGCAATAAGATTAAGCCGTCGAACCCAATCTCCCGGGTATATCCAGCGGGTGAATGATCGCGCACAGATTGGTTTCGACTAGTGTAGTGAATCAAATACTTGTCATAGGCTAAAAGTGACTTATTATCTAGAAGACATCCTAATTTGGCGGGTTAAACTGCCAAAGGTCTGAAAGCGTGAACATCCACACCTGGTGCAGGAGTGGGGCTCGGTTAATTTGCAGCCGAGGCGGGTAGGGATTGATAAGCGGAGCTGAGAGTTAGAAGCTTGAGACCTAGAGAGTGGCGCGAAGGGTGGCCAGATTATTTTGGTAGACTGGGCCAGACCAATCAATGCTTGGAAGAGTTCGGTGCTTCGAGCACGGGTAACACGTGTAATCAACTCAAGGGCACTAGCTGTATCCAGAGCAGGTGAAACCATGGAAGTAAAAAGATGGCTCGAGAGTGAGTGACAGGCAGCCGCTGAAGCCAGGAAGGCGGAGGGGGGCGAGCTGAACTGCCGAACTTAAACCGAGACCACCAAGTCGCGCTGGTAAACTAGCCCAGATCCAAGCGGGGTCAGGATGGAAACATTGGCGACCTGTTCGAGTGTTGATCTGAGAGATTGATCGTACTTCTCTAGGAGGTCAGGATAATCTTCGAGGATAGTCTTTTTTCCTTAATTTTTTATTAAAAAATGCCAAAAAATAAAAATTTTTTAAGCGCTACCATTTGGCAGCGCAATCTACCTATCTTTAAATCTACCAAATTCATCTAAATAGCGGTGGGCTTGAAAGCGAAATCTAAGAATAAATATTAGAACAAATTAACACATATATAATTAATAATTTAACACTTTTGATTGCATGGGAATGAAATGGACTGCATTTTACAAGACAAATGAATCTACAATCACATCGTATGTCAAAACGATGAGTCAATGCTTAGAACGGTTTATGTATATTGGAATTCGGAGCAGCTCTGGATCCAAATAATTTGTCATATTCGGAGAAATATGCGAGTTGGGTGGATGTTTGAATTCGTGCAATGTTGTCTGTTTATTATCGTCCGGTAAGTTTGTCTGTTCATTACCGTACGGTAAGATTGTCTGACGTCTGTTTATTATCTTCAGGTATGATTGTCGGTTTATTATCGTCAAGTAAGTTTGTCTCTTTATTATCTAACAGTAAGTTTGTCTGTTTATTATCGTCCGGTGAGTTTGTCTGTTTATTATCGCCCGGTAAGTTTGTATCTTTATTATCTAACAGTATGGTTGTCTGTTTATTATCCAGAAATATAGTATGTTTATTGTTGTCCGGTAAGTTTGTCTGTTTAATATCGTCCGGTGAGTTTGTCTGTTTAATATCGTCCGGTAAGATTGTCTGTTTATTATCGTCCGGTGAGTTAGTCTGTTTATTGCTGTCCGGTAAGTTTGTCTGTTTATTATCGCCCGGTAAGTTTGTCTGTTTATTATCGCCCGGTAAGTTAGTCTGTTTATTATCGCCCGGTAAGTTAGTCTGTTTATTATCGCCCGGTAAGTTTGTATCTTTATTATCTAACAGTATGGTTGTCTGTTTGTTATCCAGAAATATAGTCTGCTTATTGTTGTCCGGTAAGATTGTCTGTTTATTATCGTCCTGTGAGTTAGTCTGTTTACTACCGTCCGGTAAGTTAGTCTGTTTATTATCGCCCGGTAAGTTTGTATCTTTATTATCTAACAGTATGGTTGTCTGTTTATTATCCAGAAATATAGTCTGTTTATTGTTGTCCGGTAAGATTGTCTGTTTATTATCGTCCTGTAAGTTTGTCTGTTTATTATCCAGAATTATAGTCTGTTTATTGTAGTCCGGTAAGATTGTCTGTTTATTATCATCCAGTAAGATTGGCTGTTTATTATCTTTCAGTAATGGTGTTTGTTTTTTGCATAAAGATATTTCTGTGTGCTGTTCACCGAATTTGAGTGTTTTAGGGAATCCCTTCGACGAATCTCCCATCGCATTTAGACCGACACTATTCGAAACGCAACTATTGTCCTCAGATTTTCTCTTCCTATTTATATTCGTAGTTTTCTTTCTTCGCTTTTCGTTCTCCGTCAAACACAGCTGTTTCCACCTCGCTGGCAGTCTATCCGGAATTTTAGAACGCAGCACGGTTTTAGGACCGGTGTATTCCGGTACAACCAGACCCAGACGCGCCATCAACCCGGACATAACGTAATCGACCCAGTAATTAATGATAACATCGGCGTGTTTATCTACTCGCGTCGGCTGCAGATTAACTACCACCAACTTTCCACCCGATTTAGTTGTGAATATAGGTAGATTACCAGCGGGCACTATCTGCAGCGTGGTACCCAGACAGATAGAAAGTTCAGCGACCTTACTATGTCGCTCAGACGCAATTAAAGCCTTCTCCGGTAGGTTGGCTTCCCAATCCAATATGCTGTCTCGCATCCTTCCTCGACAGATACCCCTATCGCATCTACGATTGGCTTCGCATGGGTTACCGGTAACTTTCTGTCCCACAGTACACACGGCTGACTCGAGTATTACCTCTGTGTTGCACGTATCGCACTGCTCAATAAATATATTCCCGTGTAGATCGGCAACTCGATTCCTAGGGAAGCCTGCACGGAGATGTAAACCGTCGATGTTCTGGTTGACTAGAAATTGAGTTAACCCGGCGGATTCCAGCGCCACTAGCGACCTGTGGGTTAGTGTCGGCACGGCTTCGTTGAACGATATGCTGGTCTCCGGGGCTATTCCCTGTTTCTCGAGAGTCCAGACGCCCTTGGGGCCACGGAAGTCCGGTATTCCAGCTGCAGTGCTGATTCCGGCTCCACAATGGATTACCGTGTGGTTGCTTTCTCGAATAAACCCACAAACTACATCGAGTTTACGTTCAACTTCCTCTCGAGAGTCGAAGATTTCAGGGAGCCCGCACTTCCCTTTATTGTCGCAAAAGGAAAGCCCCGCTGCGTAGTTCACAGACATTACTGCTGTAATGGGTTGTTATATTACAGTATTATTATTATTTACCGGCAGACCGGTACGTCTCCAAAATACAGCACAGCCACAGCAGTCAAATTACAGAATAATTAATGTGTAGGTAGGGCCTACCGAAACAGTACAGCACAGGCTGACACGGCAGGGCTGCAGTGAAGTGAATGCACTGAAAGTTCCGGACTTGGTATGTAGCTCAAAGATACTGCACTGCATACCGGTACCGCACCTCACACATGTCTGCAGGTCTGCCCGCTCTATAGGCTAATGAATCTGAATGAAATCTTGAAACTCTTGATGAATCTGTACCAGTACCAGTGATAACAGGATAACCTCAAATGGACGGTGTTATGCAAAAGGGTGTTAAGCCACAAAAGTTCAATTTGAGATAATCGCAGTGCCGGATTAACCTTAAGGCATATAAGGCACGTGCCTTAGGGCCAGCCGAAAATACGGGCCAATTTTCTCAGAGAGTCATTACTTTGAAAAAAATATTTTTATCTGAAAAGTCCACATTTTTTCTCACTAAAATTTGTAGAGCAAGAAAGTGCATCTTTCGACTACTTTCTATCCCTAAATTTCTGATAGAAAGTGCAAAATTCTAGCTCAGTCGACCAACAGGTGCTGTGTTATTAGTTCGAGACCTGATGGCAGAAAAGTGCTAAGTACTGAATTATGAACATTGGAAAATTTTATTTTATTTATTCGTGGGGAATTATTTGTAGTTATGCTATTAAACTTTATAGAACAACCAAATAATTAAAGACGGCGTCGAGACGCCGTGAAGGAACCGAAGCTAAACCAAACCGAAACTAATATTTTTACAGGCCATAAGCCGCTAACTATTTTTTTCAGGATATCAACTCTAAACCAGTTTCGAATCTGAGCGCCTGCTTACAAATCTGTATTTCCGCATTACGAATCAATGTGTTTGGTTAAAAATATGAGCACCTTGTCACGAATTGATGTCCCTGGTTACAATTTGTTACAAATGGTTGCAAATATGAGCACCCAGTATCAGCCAGCACTACCTATACTAATATTGTAGTGAACAGGTAGTGAACAAAGGAGACAGGGGGGGGAAGTGGAAGCAAAACCCACGTTGGCGAATTAATATCCCGCCTCAATATTAAATTCTCAATTTAGGGAAAAGAAACTCATATATCTCATAATCTGTTCCTAATAATTATTAAAGCAGTTAGGGCAACATATATCCTGTCTACATCAAAATTATATATAATACCAAACACCACTCATAGTATTAATGTTGCCAAAACATAATTAGACCTCCAAACTCTGATTTTAATTGAACATTGCAACTAGTATAGTTATCAATAGTACCCTACAGTTAGGTTCACATATGGCGAGTCAGTCATTTTTGTAGTTTAATAGAAGGGCTTTCATAAGATGATAGGTTTTCAACATTGAATTGTTTTTTGACCTCAAAACTGCTCTTTTCAACAACACAATATATTGCGGATATTTATGACTCTCTGTATAAAACAACCTTTTTATCAGTTTGTCGATTTTGACTTTTTTCATCACTAAATTCCCTACTACTATTTTATTTTTTACTCAATTTCCATCAAACATATACCAAAATGTTCAGCAGCTTTAGGACTACTATCGTTGGTTTTGTAAAACATTGGCATTTGGATATTCTAGAACCGATTGTGTATCCTACTACACTTTGTCTATCACAAAATATTAGATTCCCAAAATATAGCCCGGACATACTAAAACCCCCATAAATTTTTCAAAAACAATAATTTTGTGCTAAAATTTTCATAGAAGATGGCCTACATATCTAGGTCCATTTTACCAAAGTTTTGGACCAAAAATTTCAATGCAGGTGGTATTACAGATCCTTAATCATGAGCTAATTTACATATAAATGCCTCAAAATTTATACAAATTTTGAAAAAACCGACCTGCTCAAAAAGTGCCATATTTTTCGAACAAACGGTTTATGAAGTTATCTATACTCAGTTTTCATAGTACAGTATATAAAAGATCACAGATCATTGTGTTAAAGCTTCAGAATAGTAGCTTTATAAATAAAACAAATAGATATGTGGTAATGGTCCCATTGATATATTAAAAATTAAAGCTTGAGAAATTCTATCAAAACCACTATACTTTTTATAGAAATTGTTTTTTAGGCATAATATGCCGTTTAGTAATGTTACAATTCTTGATGAAAACTATTTTTGCAAAGTACTTATTATTAAAGTACATAGTAGTTATTTGAAATATTATAATACTAATTTAATTAATTTGGCGGGGTAGCTCAGTTGGTTGAGCGCCAGGCCTGCAATCTATTGGTTGTAGGTTCAGCCCCGCCAGGGTCACTCAGCTTTTCATCCACTGGGCTCGATAAAATGAGTACCAGTTAAATAACTGGGAGCAAATCTTGGGATAGGAGTAACGCCCACCCCTACCCTCGGGTAGCAGATAGGAGTAGCGCCCACCCCTACCCTCGGGTAGCAGCTATCGAAAGAGGAGTCTACGGGTCGCCTCCGGTTTCGGCCGACAGTTTGCTTTGCTTTTTGAATACTAATTACTATTAAATATTATATACTAAAGAAAATACTTTATATTTCATTCTCAACATTTTCACAATTTCGGTAGTTTTTAGCAGGTTTTTCTTTGAAAGGGTTTGCGGAAAAAGATAAATTTTCGGGCCATTTTTGGAAATTACTAAAATGTGCCTTAGGGCCACCAGAGGCTTAATCCGGCACTGGATAATCGATGTCTAAGTTTTAACATCCTGTGTGATCGTTGTTGTATTATCCAGATACTGTTGTGTTTTTATAAGAAAACATAATGGAAATTAAAATATTTTTCAAGTTAGTGTGCTAGAATATTGCATTTTCTCCGAAATATTGATCAAAATGTGGCTTAACACTTTTGGAAAACTTCATATTTAACAAAACGTTAAATTGTCAAAAGGCGTCACACTTGCAAAAAAATGTCAAAAGATGTCAAGCCACACAATTATTAAGTGAATTAAATCTTTTTTGCAATATTATTTCTTAACTTTCTTGTATTTTTAAGGCATTTTTCTTCGTATTATTGGGCAATAGGATCTCATAAATTAGGTAGATTACACTTTCCTCTATCGAATGATACCAAAAACTCAATTTCGACAAAATGTGGGATAACACCGTTTTGCATCATACCACCGTCCAAATTACAGTATCTTTATCTTTCTTTAAGTTATTATAAAGCCTAATAGCTAAAACTTATAGTTACTATAAGTTATTAAATTGCTCATGTTTTATCAGAACGTTCCTAAAATTTTAACAGGCTTTGTTCAACCTAGTGACCAACTTGTAAAAAAAATTTCAATATATTGCTAATACCGCTTCGCGCAGCACGTCACAAACTCAAGAGCTTTTATAATTTTTGCAAATAAGTTAATTTTAAACTGAGCGACATTAACTGAAATTCGATATACAGGCAGTCCAGGATACATAACAGAACGTAATCAGGATCGAATGTAACATATAGTTATTACGTATTGAACGAAACCGCAATTATGTTACATTGGAACCTATAACTACATTCGATCAACAAATTACTAAGCTCGAATGTGTTTTGATTTCAGGGGTTAACCGATGAAACGCTTCTTCGTTTATTTACAGTAAGACAAAGAAGCGGTTTCTCAATGATGTTTCCCTGCTTACAGTTGGGTATCACAGCTAGTAAGGTAAACTTCTGTTTGTAAAAATCTACGGCAGTACGGATAGTACTAGATTGTGACAACAGTCGATAACAGGCGAAAACAAGCGAAAACAGTTGGAATGTAGGGAAAACAGTCGAAAACAGTTAGATCGTTTAAAAATAATCATCCATGCATCCAGGTGAAAATAGATATTGAAGTTAACTAGGTGTAATAATAGATTTAAAATTTAGTGGCATTTATAACGTCGCTAACTTAAGATGACGTTCTACCCATAACCCATGTACAGGTAGGCCTACAATAACACTGATTTCCCGTTGCATGATTATGGATTATGCCTACTCCAGTACTGCCTTAAGCCTACAGAGTAGAGTATTGTGACGTCAACTACAAGTCAGCCACCCTATACGGTTACATTAAATTGTAACTTTATAATCCAGTTAAGAATGTTTTCTACAGCATTTACCCATCGGCACTATTCAAAGTTTTGGCATGTCAATAAAATATTTTCTACAGTAAATGAAGACCCCCCGTGATATGAAAACGTTTCCTATAAAAACATCCAGCTGTCAATTAAATTATATTATATTTCCGTTCATCCATTGAAAAATACTGATGTCTGGTTTTAAAGACTTGACAGAATTAACTTCAGATAGAAACAATCCTACACTTTCGGAATAGCATCCGCCAATCACAACAGATGTTATATTTCCAAATATTATAAAATAGAACTTTGTTAAACAGAGAAGGAATTTTTGTTATGATGATTGTTTAGGTTTTGTGTTGTTGGTCTTATTGTACTTGGGTTTGGGTGGGGGTAGTGTTTGATTATAATAGACAGCATGATCAATACTCAAGTTTATATATTATTATACGTCCATATTATATTATACTTTATCAACACATTGACTGAGACGATATTATTTTAACCTACTCTCCTCCTGATCTCCGCAGCATATAGAATTCCCTGGCAAAACTCTTCTTCGCAATCTCCTCAGTTTATTGGCACATACATACTCTATCTATTATTATCGCTCTTCGATTGTCTCCCATGGCGAACTACTGTACGCGCGTGACGGCGTTTATTGAGTGGGTTTTTTTTGATTGGTTGAATGGATGAAGACGAAACTCTCCCGTTCTTGGCAGACTCTACTCCGTCCTTGACCCGCTCACGTCACATGGAGGTTCTACCGAGATCTCCATCGGAGAGATCGAACGGCAATGGCAATGACGAAATTCGTTTAGTACCTGGAGGTGGTCCAGCAAGAAGATATGCTGCTACGACAACCACACCACGAGAAGAATTCTGCTTAGTAGACCAAGACCATGGAGAACCAACTCCAACTGTTACCTTTCGAGGAGGAGGACACCGCGATTTAGACCCCCATAGTGAAAGTGTACATGTACAGGTTGGTGCTAGCAGCCAATACAGTAGGCCCAACAGTAGGCATGCTGTGCAAAATAATAGTGATCGTACACCTAACATATCAAGGAGTGAATTCTTTAATTTTTGGGAAGATCGGTTGTTTATGGAGGACAGTGACAGGAGACCAAGATCACGACACAGGTCTGACTACCCAGACCGTGACAGGTTTAACCCTACAGAGAGAAATAATGAAAATTATTATTATTTACCAGACGAGGCTAATTACGTGGTAGGGACTGGACCGACGGTAGTTAGGCCCTCTCCTTTTACTGGGGAAGACCCCAGAGAGGTAATAGACGAATGGATTGGTAGATTTGATAGGGCAGCCAATGCCAACGCATGGTCATTTTCTAAAAGAGGCATGATCATTCCTGCGTATTTGGAAGGGAGAGCAGGTCGATGGTACCAAGCAAATAAGACCTCTCTAGATCGTCTCAACTATTCACAGTTATGTAATGAATTGTTAGATAGGTTTGTCAGCAGTGCAATTCGTTTTTCATATTATGACGAATTCATAAAATTACACCAAACTGCAACAGAAACAGTTGAATATTTTGCTGATAAATTAAAAAGAGTTGCGCGCCGTGCATTATCTTCCCCAGACACAGTGGAGGCACAAAGCAGGATACGAGACCAATTTTTGTATGGTCTCCATATAACGATTCGCTGCAAGGTTTTAGAACATGTAGCACATGAGTCCCCTTTAGAAAACGTCATTGCAGAGGCTAAAATGATAGAAGCTAGTGTACGTGTAGATAACCCTATGTTAAAAGCACCACTTACGGAAGATGATATTGAACGTATCATTCAGAAGTCTAGAGAAAAAATTCATTACAGATCACCGTCAAATCATAAAACCGAATTTTATATGGAAAGTACCTCTCGGTTTGAGGAAAGCGTTAATAAATTATCTAAACAGGTAAGTGAACTTACAAGTAAGTTTAACGAATTATCTGGTGGAAATAAACCCAAGTGTTATGAATGTGGTAGCTTGTCACATTTAAGGAATTTATGTCCCCAGCTCACAAGACAAAAAGTAAGATTTGACTCGGCTGATAGAAGTAATAAAAGCAGAGAACAGTCACAAGAACGAGGTAACATGGATAACAAACACGATAATAAACGGGAAAACCGCAGCAAATCCTTCCAAAACAATTCAGTTCGGTCAAGTTTACTTCGAGTAAATTCGACACAGGAGTTAATTACGGAAGTACTTGTTGAAAGTAACCCAGTTGAAGCAAATGTAGATACAGGGTCACAAGTTACTATTATTACCCAAGAATTTCTTAATAAAAATATTGGAAACACACTTTACATGTATCCTGGACAAACATTAACAACATTAGGAGGTGATAAAGTAGATAGTCTAGGTAGAACGAAATTAAATATTCATTGGGGAAATAATTCATGGACGGGTCTTGTGCACGTAGTCCCTACTTTGAATTGTAGTACAAATTTGCTGTTGGGTATAGATAGCATTATTACACTAAATATTCTAGAAACGGGATTGAAAATTATTAAGGGCGATGAAACCCAGACAAACGATGCTGATTCCAACAATCCACAGGATTTCAATAACCAATCTCAAACGAATAAAACTGAAAATACGACAGAAACTAAAACATACAATGATGAGAAAGCGTTAAATAATGATAAGGTTAATATAGAATTAGCGAAGTCAGTAAGTGTTAATAATGCCTATAAAGTTTTGCGAATAAGTTCGAAAGGTAATGTGATAATACATCCAAGATCAGAGGCTTTAATAAAAGGCAACGTAATAGGTAATAAGCTGAGTTTACGGAATAAGGCTAAGGTAGGAATTTTTATTCCTGAACAGGAAAAATTAGCCAGATCAGGATTGCTCGGAGCAAAGTCAATACATACACTAAATAATAAGGGTCATGTATACTGTAGACTTCTAAATTCAACTGATTCTAAACTAACAGTAAGATGTGGTGAACATTTGGGGTCTCTCGAAACATACACTGAAATTATAGATAATAATAGTTCTGATAACCAGTTTGTAAGTTCAACACACGTAAATGAATGCGACTGGCCTAACTTAGGGACTGAAGCGCAAACAGAAAGTTTACATTTTATTCTTAGAAAACATTCATCAGCAATATCAACTGGCCAATACGATGTGGGTTATTGCGACATTGAAACCCATAATATTGATGTAACAGGAGGTCCGATTAAACAACGTCCATATCGAACCCCATATAAACATCGCGATTATATGAAATCGGCAATTGACGATATGTTGGAAGCTGATGTGATAGAAGAAAGCCACAGCCCGTGGGCTAGTCCAGTAGTCCTAGTAAAGAAACCCGATGGAGGCACTCGTTTTTGTGTAGACTATCGAAAAATTAATGCTATCACCAATGTGCCCGTACGTCCACTACCAAGGATTGATGAGGTACTAGATCACTTGGGAGGTAATTGCTTATTTTCAACGCTAGATTTGACCAATGGCTACTGGAATGTAGGTGTGAAGGAATCAGACAAAACAAAGACTAGCTTTGTTACAGAAAATGGACAATGGCAGTTTAAACGGATGCCATATGGGTTGTCTGGCGCACCCGCAACGTTTCAAAGTTTAATGAGCAGAATATTGTATCGGTTAGAGGGGCATATTTGTCTTGTATACCTAGACGATGTAATAATATATTCAGCTAGCTTTGAACAACACATGAAGGATCTAGACGCAGTACTTACATTAATCGCCGAGGCAGGACTGAAACTAAAACTTAGAAAATGTAAATTTGCGTTGGAAGAAGTAGAATATTTAGGTCATAACGTGTCAGGTAAGGGAATACAGCCAACCAATAAGAATAAAGAGGCAGTATCACGTTTTCCTACACCAAACTCAATCACAACAGTTCGTCAGTTCTTAGGTCTAGCCTCATTTTATCGTAAGTTTATTAAAAACTTTGCAGATATAGCAAAGCCACTTACAGAATTGCTTCGTAAGGATAAATCATTTAAATGGAACCATAATTGTGAAGAAGCCTTCAATAATCTAAAACAACGCCGTATCACAGCTCCTATATTGTCATATCCTGATTTGAGTTCCACCGCGGGTAAGTATAAACTATATACTGATGCATCTATAACAGGTTTGGGAGTAACTCTTGAACAATCACAGGACGATAAAATGGTTGTGATTGGATACGCCAGTAGGACACTCTTACCTGCCGAATCCAGATATTCTGTCCACGAGTTGGAGGCTCTGGCTGTTGTCTGGGGAGTGAAGAAGTTCAGACACTACTTATTAGGAAATCAGTTTGAAGTGGTTACAGACCACCAAGCTCTAAAGTGGTTGTTGACGACTAAAGAACCAACGGGACGTATAGCAAGATGGAGCATTATTCTTCAAGAATACAATTATACTGTACTACATCGACCAGGGCGGTTTCATTCCCATGTTGACGCTTTGAGCCGTAACCCCATTAATCATGATAGCCCACAAGAAGATTCTGACATACCTGGACCTTTACTACATATACCATTGCAAACAAACACAAAAGATAATTCAGGTAAGGGAAGAACACACTCAGAAGAAGAAGTTGTAACCGTTGGAATTACTCAGGTTAGTCCCGCACAAGGATCAATTATCATTAAAGAGTTGAGTCCAGACTCATGGAGAGCTGAACTTTATAACGATCCACGGCTAGAAGAATTAATACGTTTAAAGGAAGGTAAGGAAGGACCAGCTATAGGAGAAACACCTAGAGCACAACAATTAAGATTAGTAAATAATATTACTATTGATAAAAAGACAGGGTTCATCTATTACTTAGGACCATCAAAGCAGGAGCGTTTATTGCTTGTACCTAAATCTTTGGTAAATAAAATACTGTATGAACTACATGATGGTACTTCTGGTGGCCATCTAGGTATATCAAAGACCTGCGTGAAAATTCGCCAGCGTTACTGGTGGCCAACTTTGAGGGCAGACGTACAAGCCTATTGTAAATCATGTATTCATTGCCAACGCGCGAAAAGACCAAACACTAATATAGTTACACCGCTACATCCTCTTCCAGTGACCCCAAATCCATTTGATCGTGTAGAATTTGATTTGATTGGTCCGTTTCATAAGTCTAAGAATGGAAATCGTTATATTGCACTTTTTGTAGATAGTCTAACAAAGTGGCCAGAAGCAACAGCAATTCCAGACAAATCCGCAAAGAGCGTAGCGCGCGAGTTTGTAAATGAAGTCGTATGTCGCCATGGCGCCCCCAGAGAATTACTCACAGACCAAGATTCAAACTTTCGATCAGAACTTCTTAATGAGGTAAATAAAATAGTTGGTGTAAAGAAAACATACGCAGCTATTTATCACCCACAGACAATGGGATTAGTAGAAAGGCTTAACCAAACGCTTGTCACTATGCTATCCATTTACACTAGCAAAGAACAAGATGACTGGGATGAATATATTCCGATAGTTTTATTCGCGTATAGAACGAGTTGTCAAGACACGGTGAAAACAACTCCATTTTATTTAACCTATGGGCGAACAGCTACATTACCTGCAGATGCCATGCTTTTATCAGCTAAGGATAATATTAACTTATCAAATTATACACAAATAATGTCAGAAACATTACTGTCGGCTCGAGATACAGCAAAATTATTACAGGAACACAGTAGGGGGAAATCGTCAAACCACTATAACAAATATCATAATACAAAGACACCTACATTTAAACCCAATGATCTTGTATTAGTTGAAGCGAAGACGTGTCCCAAAGGTAAGAGTAAGAAATTGCGTCCGAAATATACAGGTCCATTTACAGTTATAGAATGGGTTGGAGAAAATCTCAAGTTACAGGGAGCCAGAGGTAAACCTATTATTGTTCATCCAAATATGGTTAAACTGGCCGCAGTACGTGAAAGTGATGATGTCAGATTGAAATACCCTGCGATTATCGCTGATACTGACACCGACACCAGTGACCTTGAAAGTGGAGAAATACCTCCTTGGTTACTTAACCGTCATAACTATAACTCTACTGAGATTGATTATATTGACTCCAACTCGCCTGCTATTGTGACAACCTACGACGAAATGTGATACAGTATCACATTTATTATCGTGGTATTAAACCAAAACTCAGAAAATAGCAGGTTGGGTTCAATTGAACCGAATATAAGATATTCAGTACTAACAGTACATTGTACGCTCGTAACAATGTGAAAAATTGTTATCACAAATTACTTAACGTAGTGTTAATTTTGGTAGTTATACTAACATAAAATAGTAAAAAGTAGAAAGGCTGCATAGCACTCAACTTTTTTTTTATTTATACTGTAGCTACTGTAGAATATTTGATATGATATTTCTTTCTTACCATATTAATGGACACGAGTCATGCATGTGTGTTATTCTAAACTACAGAAGGTTGTAGTGATGTTGTTTTATATTACAGTTTATTCAACATTATTTTACACATCGCAATTTAGGTTTGATCCACCGATCCACGTTGTTACTGTATTTGCAAAGTTCAATTTCATCTTATTATAAAAAAAAATCGAGGACGATTTTTGTCTGAAGTGTGGGGGTGTGACGTCAACTACAAGTCAGCCACCCTATACGGTTACATTAAATTGTAACTTTATAATCCAGTTAAGAATGTTTTCTACAGCATTTACCCATCGGCACTATTCAAAGTTTTGGCATGTCAATAAAATATTTTCTACAGTAAATGAAGACCCCCCGTGATATGAAAACGTTTCCTATAAAAACATCCAGCTGTCAATTAAATTATATTATATTTCCGTTCATCCATTGAAAAATACTGATGTCTGGTTTTAAAGACTTGACAGAATTAACTTCAGATAGAAACAATCCTACACTTTCGGAATAGCATCCGCCAATCACAACAGATGTTATATTTCCAAATATTATAAAATATAACTTTGTTAAACAGAGAAGGAATTTTTGTTATGATGATTGTTTAGGTTTTGTGTTGTTGGTCTTATTGTACTTGGGTTTGGGTGGGGGTAGTGTTTGATTATAATAGACAGCATGATCAATACTCAAGTTTATATATTATTATACGTCCATATTATATTATACTTTATCAACACATTGACTGAGACGATATTATTTTAACCTACTCTCCTCCTGATCTCCGCAGCATATAGAATTCCCTGGCAAAACTCTTCTTCGCAATCTCCTCAGTTTATTGGCACATACATACTCTATCTATTATTATCGCTCTTCGATTGTCTCCCATGGCGAACTACTGTACGCGCGTGACGGCGTTTATTGAGTGGGTTTTTTTTGATTGGTTGAATGGATGAAGACGAAACTCTCCCGTTCTTGGCAGACTCTACTCCGTCCTTGACCCGCTCACGTCACAGTATTCCGTGAGTATATTGTACCGGCACCGATAGAAGATGTTGCAGTACGAAGTTCCGGTATCTTCCCTTCCAGCGGTTTCGCCATTATCAGAATAAAAACAAAATTATTTAAAAATGAAATATTATTGGAATTACGAAAATGAAATAGGCCTATGTGCTATGTATTTTACGTACCTTGGTATCGTTATTACAGACATGGAGTTCAGACTTATGCCTACAGTACTAGCTACTACTACTGTATAATAATCAATAAAGTGCGCAATAATAATAAATTCAATACGGTACTTCCCAACCGGTACGGGCACAGTAACTACAACAGGTACCGGTACGGCAGTACGGGCACTGACTTGAGCAGTGTTTATTGTACATGGGTACGTCATCTTAAGTTAGCGACATTATAAATGCCACTAAATCTTGAATCTATTATTACACCTAGTTAACTTCAATATCTATTTTCTCCTGGATGCATGGATGATTATTTTTAAACGATAACTGTTTTCGACTGTTTTCCCTAAATTCCAACTGTTTTCGCTTGTTTTCGCCTGTTTTCGACTGTTGTCACAATCTAGTACTATCCAAAATCTACTGTATAAAAATAAAATGTGCAAGAATCTTTGAGATGTGGGGCCTTCAACCAAATATAAATTCTTCACATTCAGGAGAAAATCGACGCAAATAAATACATAATAACTACTGAATATTCTAAAAAATTAAACTGTTTTGTTTACTTTTGCTTATTGTTTAGGTTAGAATATTTGGTTAAATGGTTGCCACTTTAACCACCTACTGTATTTAACTTAATTTATAATGAGCATTGTTAAATTGTCAAGATTCCCCCCCCCCCCGGTCTTAATTAGTTAACTCTTGCGTATCCAAGATAAATTACATCTTTTTTCTTCCCTGAGCTGAATCAAGAAAATATATTTTATCGGATTCGAATATTCTACTACTACTAGGATCGGCATGCTGCATTGCAGCTGCATTTTTAAGAATGCTGTGCCGGCTTATCGACAAAATTGCACCGCCACAACTCCCTATCACCCATGACATTTGCTAGATCATCCGCATCTTCAAGGCCAGTGTCCTTTAGGATGCGTCTCAAGAAAGTCATGGGCTGTCCACCATGCTTATTCACTCCACGAGGCTGCCAAAGTACAAGATTATGCACTGGCTGGTCCTCACGGCGAAAGCAATGTCCTGCAAAGCGGAGGCGATTTTGTTCTAGTGTCAAGTTTGGGGGAACCAATGAGACACATCCAATGTTACAGTATATAGTGTCTCGTTGGAGATGTGTGCATTGTACTTGACACAATGAACCCGGCGCAGCATTCTTGTGAATGTGCCATCCAGAGATTTGGTGTTCTCAGCAGTTAGAGCCTTATCGCCCCCCAGTTCTGATTTTTTAGGAACTTGTCGCCCCTGGGTCTTTATCGCCCCCGAGTCTTTATCGCCCCTTTCATTATATACAGGCTACATTCCCTCAACTTTCCCAGTATTAGATAAAGTCAAATTGTTTCAGTTTTAGAAGGCCTACAATTATTTTGAACATCCAAACCTGATATCAGATAGCTGAATATGGACTTCGGAATGGTAGAGTATCGGTTAAGTAAAAATAAAAACCCTCAAGCGGTTTACCGTACCAATGCGCATGAAGACACACTATTTAGATTTATGGTGAAAAAACGTAACAACGATGGCACAGTTAATATGCGTTGTGTTGGGTGCGACAATGTAAACCATAGACGTGCACAGGGGACACCATCTCGTACTGTACTATTGCAACAGTAAGAATTCTTAATGACCGAGGGAGTTCTAATCCAGATGAAGGAAACCATATTTGTTTAGATGCACTCAATCAATCAACCGCAGCTATCACTGCTGTACACGAATATAGAGAGACAGCTGAGGGTTTACGTGAATCTGCCAAATGTCCTGCTCAGGCTCACAATGATACATTGGAGCGAGTAAACCAGCGCTACGGAAATACACCTGATTTTGGTACGAGAAATACAGGTAGCATGCAACCTCCAGCTAATACAACACCAGCTGTCCACTTAGCATGTCAAAGATTTGCTGGTTACTTTATCAGTTATGGTAGGATGCCGAATTTGTGGTGTCATTGGATGAACGATGTCCAAGGACTACCAACCCACTCGAAGGATATCACAACCGCCAATCAGCAACTGTATTCACCCATGTGAGACATTTGAGCTTTGGTGAGTGGATTAATGCAGCGCAGCAGGAGCAGCGAAACGCTGTTTTTCGTATAGAACAGCTACATCGAGGTGGACCAATATCAATCAAGCGTCGTCGACGATGTGATGTCGCCAATGAAAACAGAATCAACAACACCCAGATCGCTTTTCATCAAATGACCATGTTATATTTACCTATTGGTGCACCCGTCCCTATTGCTGAAGTTGAACGATATATCTCTAAACAAGCTAGTCACATCGGTTAGCCTATATAACGTCTTTGGAATGAACTTTAACGCACCGCAACAACCTGCCTCGCCTGTGCAAGATATCGGCAACCCGGCTGCTCAATTATATCCAGAAGATGAACCTGTTATTTTACAGTTCTAACTCAACTCAAGCACAGCTGCACAGTCATACAGTATATGGGCCTACAGTACACAGTATACAGTACAGTATATTCTTTACCTCCACTCCACTCCTATGAATGTTAACTCATAAATTCAACATATTTGTATGTTGTATAATAAATAATAATACATGTATAATATACTGTATGACTTGGAATGTATAGTATTTTTGGTCGAAATATTCACATTTAATTCATAGACTAAGCAGTGGTTTTGTCTAGTTGTAACAATAAGGGCTTTCATTCAGGGGGTCCCAGTTCGATCTCTGGACGACGCAGCGTCCAGATTCAGTCTGTTTGGGCACGGGGCTTTAAATGCTACAGACTAGCTCTACCCAGATTGTCACCCTACACTCGTCGATAAATCAGATACTATATAAAATTTGAGCTTTACACTTTAACAAAGCCGACTCCAGTTTGCAGGACATTGCTTTCGCCATGAGGACCAGCCTGTGCACAATCGTCTTCTTTGGAGGAAATAAGCATGATGGACAGCCCGTGACTTTCTTGAAACACCGATTTAAGGACACTGGCCTTGAAGATTCGGATGATCTCGCGAAAGTCATGGTGGATTGTACCGTAGTAGACCGATAAATGAGATTGAGATTGGTAAAGATAGTAGAAGGGTTTACTGTGGAAGATCACCCATGGTGGCGAACATGCATTCCACGGCTTAGTAAGTATATACGTTTCTCCAATTCAAAATTCATATTTGTTATAGTGGCGATAAGTTACCAGGGGCGATAAGGACCCGAGGGCGATAAAGACCCGGGGGCGATATATTCCCAAGGGGCGATAAAGGACCATTTGAGGGGCGATAAGTTCCCAGGGGGCGATAAGGGCCAGGGGCGATAAAAGTGCAAGGGACGATAAGGCCCTACAATCTCTATGAATTGAGTATGAAAATATGAATAATATAATTTCTAATTGTAGGCCTCCTCTAACTGAAACTACTTGAGTACAAATATAAATGTAAACTATAACTACAGTAAAATATGAGACTTAGAGGAAGTATGAGAAAGTTGGGGGAAAGTATCCTGTATATAATAACATGGGCGATAAAGGACCAGGGGCGATAAAGACTCGGGGGCGATAAAGACCCAGGGGCGATAAGTTCCTAAAAATTCAGAACTGGGGGCGATAAGTTCCCAACAAAAATAAAATTTATAGGGGCTGCTTCGTTCACACACGCAAGTGTGGACCATACAAAACCAATGTGGCTAAGCTGAAGGACTAAACAGTCGCATTACTCATTGGCATTGCCACCCAAGTCTTGGAGATCTGATTTCGAGTATTTCAGCTCAACCATAGAACGCAGTTAAAGTACGTGTGAAAGCACTATTGCAACCAAACTCTGGTGCTGTTAGCTTTTCCGAAGACTCGCGATATTCAAAAACGGAATGCACGTCTACAGGCGGAGATGGCCCCAGTTCAACGATTTCATGACATAGTACTGTAACACGTTCATGGGGCCTTTGCACAGCACGAGGCTCAGTTTATGAGATACAAATTTAAATCGAGCAATTCTTTTACAAAATCTGTATTTAAGAAATTAACCAAACCGCAAATAAATCACAAGAGGGGAAAGTCGCTCGCTTTCAACCCCCTCTTAATCTGCACCCCAACCCAAAAGGCACACAGAGGATTGATGACAGGCAGGTATTAACAGAAATTTGTGTTATAAAAGTAATATAATTTAGGCGTGGATCCGACTAAATTTGTAAGAAATATTATAACTTACGTTATGCCGTTTTATTGATACTGAGATATTAATTTACCATGTCAATGTCACAAAAAAATTATTTAGCTATATTTGTTCTAAAGAATCTCCAAGAAATAGGCCTACTCAGCCAATCATTTTGCGAGATAAACAAGAAGCAAGCTGTCTTATTAGTCTGGGGCCTAACACTATTGTATGTCCTATAGAATTACACCTTGCTGGAATAGTGGTGAGGTGGAACTGATTCCTAGCCCGGCAAACAAACCAGACGTGTTCCAGCACATATCAAGTACGTTTCAGCTAAATCAATGATTGCACTTTGAGATATTTCGCCCTCTAGCGGCAGACTAGAGAACTGCAGACTGATAAGCCTCCTTTGAATGACACAGTTAATGGTCTGGCTAGTACAAATATGCCAAGTTTCAGCTAGAACGGATTTAAAGCAAAGAAATGTGATGATATTTAATATCAAGCCATGTAGCCCTCTAGCGAGAGACTGTTGATTTGATGGTGTCTGAAGGTCCCTAAAAAAACTAAACTTATGGTCTTATTGATGCCTACTAAGTTTGGACTCGACAGCTTTAAATACGACGAAGTTATAGTAAGTCAAAATCGTAGCGACGATGATGACATACAGTACCATTATTGAATGAACTATTTGCCATAATTGACCTACCCCCCTAAGAAATAGAGTCAGTTCACAAAGGATCCGCCAACTTCGTGGCTCGGACTCCATACTCCATGCTATAAATGTATTAATTCGATATACAATCATATATTAATCCGCTAGGTGGTGTCAAATTATTATTCTGCAATAATTTCGTACTTGCATACGCACAGTACAGCAGTACCGTAACGGTAGGCCTATGCCATTAATTCGGAGTCTCTAGCGGATCGGATGACGGATCCCCAATTAAATGTCTTAACTTTTCAATTTCGTAAAAGATAAACTTTATGATTCTCTACAAGCAACCAAAATTTAAGCTATGGAAAATGAGGCGTTCCCGAGAAATTTAACATTTTTTCTAAAAACCACATAATCTGTCGTAGCTGACGTCAGACTGCATGATTTTTCACCAAACTTTAGAAATTTTCTAATGTCAAAATGTATGTCACAATAATAATGATAATCGATAATAATAACAATATACAATAATAATCGTAATGTCACAATGGCAGGCGGTCAAAATAACATCACCTCGCTAAAGTTTTCATTGCGTCAGTTTATTAGCGTGGTGTCATTTTGGATGTTAGTTTTCACGGTTAAACGAATCTAGACCGTTATTCACGAAGTGCAGGCCTCTTAAATTTGTAGAATCTACAAAATAAACAAATTAAGCTAATTTCTAGTCCTCCAAAATCTTAATTTGTAGGTTAATTTCTAGCCTCTATTTTCTGCTTAAAAACGCTTAATAAACTTGTAATCAGCATCGAATGAGTGTATTATAAGTTCCAACAAACAGACAAATATATAGAAACACTCAAGCCTACTTGAATTTTACGTTTTTAATATTTAGTATTAAAGGTTCTTGAAACTGCTGCGAATCCAAGCACTCCTCTAGGGAAAAAAGTACTCAAACTGCTTCGACTTTAGTTTTTAATAACTCTCCCTCTCTGTCTCCTTATTGTTGTCTGTTTACTTCCACCAGCTCTTGTAAAGTGCCGATGTTATAAAGTTTTATATTATAACAACTTTTAAATTATTATTTACAAACAAACCAAACTAAACACTAATCTGTACTTATATTTTATTTCATAGTTGTGAACCTTGTTTGTATATAATATTAATTTTATTGATTGTTTCTACATACCGTATTTACTCGAATAAAAGCCCACCCTCAAATAAACGCCCCCTCGAATAAAAGCCCCCCTTTCCATCAAATTAGCAACTTAAATGCCTACCCCGAATAAACGCACCGGCGTTTAATAATATTACAATGTGGGGCGAGCCACGATTAGTGAGCGATGCCTATCTAGCACACAATTATCATTAATATATAGGGCCAAATGTAATGTCCGTCTGTCCCGCCCGTCCGCCTGTCTGTCCGTCCGTCAGTCCGTCCGTCTATCAGTCCGTCCCTCCCTTTGTCCGTCTGTAAGTCCGTCTGTTTGTCAGTCCGTCTTTCTGTCCGCCTCTAAGTCTGTCCGTCTGTCTGTCCGTCTTTAATTAAAAATTCAATTGATAATAACAAGTAAAGTTAAGTAAACTAGTAAAGTAAATCTTGTATCACCGGATGTGATCATAATCCAATAAAATGTTGATGAAGAAGAAAGAAGACCTTGAGGAGACAGCTTTAAATAAAAGGGAGAACGATTTCTCGGATGTAGATTCGGTGTGTGAATCTGATGAAGGGCCATTTATGGGTTTCGACTGATTGTTAAGACTGACATTGTTGAGAGTTACTGGTAACTGATTGTTAAGATAAAGATAATCCAGGTTTTATTTCATTTGTTTAACTTATTTTCTTGAATTTAACAACATTCTTTATTCAGGGTATTTAGATTCAAAATGATGAAAATCTAGAACATAAACATAAATGCCCCCCCCCCCCCCCCCAAACCCGACAATTTGGAACTTAAACGCCTACCCTGAATAAAAGCCCCCTCGAATAAACACCTCCCCAATTGGCAATTTATAAACTTAAACGTCCAGGCTCTTATTCGAGTAATTACGGTACTTATAATTAATGAATAAAATTAATTGTCTTACCCCGTTGGGGTTTATCTTAAAAAAAAGTCCCCATGTTATCAGATGTCAAGTTCAGCTACACCCTGTGCCCTGTTTGTCATTTTTAGTGTAAATGTTCAGTGAAAGTGCCAGTAGTCATGAAAAAACCTTATTTTTTACCCTTATTTTCTAGTACTCCAAAATCGTAATTTCTAGCTAATTTATAGATTCTTGAAAATTCTACAAAGTAAAGTGGCCTGCGAATCAGTCCATGGGGTCGACAAATGTACCCTAACAGATTGTGAGTCAGCCCACACCCTTCCTTGTGGAAACAAAATGTCACTTATTTTAGACCGTAGAGTGAATAATAAATAATAAAATAATTTATGTTAATGTTTCGTAATACTATTGGATGAACGTATTATCTGGGTATCATTTATAACAATATTAATATTACATTAGCAAAAACAAAAGATAATAGACCTAAATACTAAATTAACATAGAGGGAATTAAACACATACATGATAATAATTAATTAACAATTATTAATCAAAACAAATAATTATACTGCAAACCTAGTTTGATATTTAACGATTTCTATAATATAAATAAATGTCTTATACAATATCACAAATATGTTACTAAATCTACAAAATATGATATAACCTTTTATGTAGCACAGCTCACTAGAATATCTTAAATATAAATAAACGTTCACTTTACTTACATACAGTACATAAATATTGATATACACAAGCGTTCTAAAAGGCTACTTACTCACCAATTGCTCCAAACTCAGCTCCCTGGATTAATATCAAATGGAATAATAATATTGTAAAGCGAATTTACCAAAATACTAACAGTAGGGCCAATTGATAACAATATACAAAAACATAACCCTCTTAACCGTTGCTGTGCGTTACGACGTCTGAATCAATAATAAGATTGATCCACGCCATGGCTTCCACAACATAGTCTAACTTAATCAATAATGAACACTTTGTTCTAGAAGTCCTTCGATTTTGATCTGATATTGGAGGTGATAAATTATTGACTGTGGTGTTTAATGTTACTAAAACAATGTATTCATTGTTTTAGTAACTGTTCTAGAATATTCCTACCAAGTACAATTCGTTTTTAAAATATTTAATGGAAAATAAGTTATTGTAAAAGAGAAAAATTTTTAATTTGAAATTTTTAATTGAAATTTTGCTGGAATATATCACGAGCGAAGCGAGTGCTAAAATGCCAACGAGTGCGGAATATCTGAATTCGCTTACGTGAAAGAATTGAATTGAAAATATTCCCGTTTAAGTATATTTTTACGTATAAATTATTTTATTCGACTAATAAGAGCCAAACCAATTATGATTATTTACTTGGGTATTTACCTAATTTCATATAATGTATACAATAAAAATTTATGAAACACGTGTGAGTTGTTGTTGGTACTGAAACCAACGACTATAATTATTGTAAGTAATGAAGTTCCTAAAGCTGAATAATTAAAGGCTAAGCAAATTGGTATGAAACACCGACGGGCATTATTATCGTGACAATCCGGTCCTTTTAACAGATCAGTAACGGTAACTGTAACTGGTAACGGAAACTGTAACTGGTTAAGGAATAAAGATTGGATTTTTTAAAACAACTTAAATTCGTATCAAATTCATTTTCCTAAAAATTGCGGATAGTTACTTTAAAGTCACCTATCAATAACGGATGACAGTATCAGCAGTCAGCAAACGTAATACGTTGGATTTCTGGCATCCAGGCTTATTCTACGAATACTAACTACCCTGCACCTGTCAGGGAAGTGCGAATTATTCTACGACGATCAGTGATTCTCTACCGGGGGGGGGGGGTGTAAAATGACGTATTACATGAAATTATTATAAAATATGTTTTCCCTTACGAGTAAGACCCCCTTGATCTATAGTTAACCTCACCCGTTGGCCACGCTCGGCAACTTGCCAGTGTCATTGGGAGAAAAACCTATTTGTTTATGTATTACCATGTAATAAATAGTTGAAATAACTGGGTATGACCGACCATGTATGATAGTTACTTTATTTGATGACATGAACATGTATATTTCATTTGACGAACACCCAGATCATTGTGGTACGGTGGTTCACTGGTTCGCCTTTACAATTAGCGATGAAAGGTGTTTTGTTAAATAAAGACTTGTTGAATTCGAAATAAAAAAATAAAACCTTCAAAGATCAAAGGAAAAACATTCACAAACTAATAAAAATTATGTTACAATATACAATAATTAATTAATAGTACAATTTAACAATAACACACCACTCGATTAGTAAATTTTAGATAAGTTTTCAAAACATACCACGGATTTTGATATATGAATCGAATTATATAAGGTGTATCAAATAACTTTTTTTACATCACTATTTACTACTTTTTTACTATTTTTTAGGGCAACTTTTTATGCTAATTTGGTTAGGTGGATATGATGGCTAAGGTAGTACATTGAAATGTAAAAAAATTATTTTCTTAGAATTTTTACCATGTTGTTCAATATAACAAGGTGCAAAGTTCAAACTTTACTATCCTATAATTAATTAAAGACAACAAAAGTTTAAATCTTAAAATAATCTTAATAAAAATGTTTCAAAAGATTTTATATTTGAATGTTTTCATTCCTGTAACAACTGTCAAACCGTAAATTAATATTCTGGAAGTGGAATATAGAAATCATCATCTTACTATCTGACTAGACAGTTTTATTCTCCTACCAAATCTCAAGAACAGAGCCTCTCTTATGCGACCCAAAGGCTCCTCTTTCGATAGCTGCTACCCGAGAGTAGGGGTGGGCGCTACTCCTATCCCAAGATTTGATCCCAGTAAACAAGGTAAAACAACAAGGTAACAATTCCAGAAATAATTTTTTTACATTTCTATTAACCTTAGCACAAGGAGATATGGAAATAGCGCTGTAAATAAGAGAAACATCGGCCCACACTGAGTTGTATATTTACAGCTCTCAGTTATAAATGACGCCCACGGGTATGTTTGCAGTTACAACGCCATGAAATAAAAAAATTCCCAATGCACTTCAGACTAATTCCTAATCAAACTAAATTATTTAATAATATATTATTTACTCAACAAATTAATGTAAATAGCCGTGACTCTGAAATGACCTGAAACTATCGGAACAGAAACAGACCAAGAGAGAAAACTTATATATACAGAACAGACAGATGGTTGTGAATTAGCAAATACAAATTCTGTTTCCGCGGTTAATCATGTCATTGCTTCGCAGCAACTAACATTGCCGCGGAATTTCATAATTTTAGGAATATTAAGATAAAAACCTGTACATCTCGAATAACTTGTAGGATTCGCACACCCTGTTATCATAACTCATCGAATTCGCAAAATGGTTACAAAATCGAACTGACTTGGATTGGATTGTTTTAATCCGAAATCCTTATAAATTCAGGTTTTGCAAATAACAAAATGTCCCAAAAATACCTTTATAAGCCTTATAGAAACTTCTAAAGACTAAACAGCAACGTGGGACATAGAAACCACGCAGAGTCGTGTCATCATTGATAACACATACAACTAACAGTGGTACCGGTACTCATAAAGTTATTAATTATGTTAATGGAAGAAGCGGGTGCGGGGAAAATTATTCACACTGACAGTTCGTGCTGCTACAATAAATAACAATTATAACCCACAATATAAATAAATATATTATATTCACTCCCACATTGAAATTAAAATTTTTTGTTCAATGAGTCATTTTTAGCAATCAAGATGAAATATAATATGTAGAAAGGAAATTAATAACCTTAGAAGAAAGTTATTTCAATAGAAGCACCTTTCAGTCGCAGATTAATATTACTATTGTACCCCAAAATGTATAATGTGTAGAATATCCGAGCGCGGAGAGACTAGAATCAGACGGGAGTCAACAGGCCATGGAGTCAATAAATAGATTGTTGGAAATTATAATTACGTAAATTCTTACAGAAGGACATAAGAAAATAAATAGCAATTCAAAATAAGTTAAATAGAGTATTTATTTAATCAGTAACATCCGCTAATACACCATAGAGAGCTACTATCGGAAAGAAGCCCAAAGATACCAGAACTAAGCTGATACATTGATAAATCGATACTAAACTAGAATTAAATAGGCCTACCTTGTATAGAGTAATTATACAGAATGATATAAATATGAGCTCAGTTGAAATACATTTGGATATAAACATATTAATTAATATATTAGCTCAACCATCTTACTATATAGCAGATAGCTCCGCTTCGTAATAGCCTATTTATATCCTCTCTTAGAAATAAAGTTCAAACAAACGTCACATACAATTATTGCCAAGTGGTCACGGCTAGGAGACGAAAAGTGTAAATACCGCTTAAAAGTAACCTGTATAGAACTGTAGCTACACAACTGTAACGTCGCTAAATAATATACTGTAGCTACACAACTGTAACGTCGCTAAATAATATACTGTAGCTACACAACTGTAACGTCGCTAAATAATATACTGTAGCTACACAACTGTAACGTCGCTAAATAATATACTGTAGCTACACAACTGTAACGTCGCTAAATAATATACTGTAGCTACACAACTGTAACGTCGCTAAATAATATACTGTAGCTACACAACTGTAACGTCGCTAAATAATATACTGTAGCTACACAACTGTAACGTCGCTAAATAATATAATGTAATTGCGAGTTTCTATTTTGACGCTACGTAATAAATCCTTAATTGTATGCGATTCACTCATTAGTCATTATATATATATAAGTTATCTCTTTGAAGTGGAAATATTATTAAAGTGACGCCGCTGGTTTATATACTGGCCGACACGATGTGGGGAATTCGCGTGGAATCAGACAACTCGTTATATACAGTTAGCCCCCCCCCCCCCCCCTCAAAGAGTTTCGATATTAGTGTTGTAATTGTGTGGAACTGGTCGACCGGCTGCAGATAATTTATATTTAATAATCGAGAAAATATAAGTAGTTTTCGAATGTGTTTGTCTGTACAGAAAAAACATTCATTCACGGTATCTAAGACTGTACCACACTTCGTGGCTCGCCCCACGCTATAAGTAACACACACAAACTTTATTCTTTCATTAAAATGTTCAGCAGATTATGATAAACCTGGACAAACTCCTTGTCACTTATAAAAAAAAAACGATTAAAAACTAGCTGCATGACGCATGTGAGTGTTGTCCTAACGACACTAGACAATGAAACTAACACATTTAGTCATTTACTAGTCTCCAGTTACATGGATGTCTAGACTGCGAGACGCATCGAGGGTTGGGGTTCTAGACTAAACCGGAAAGGGGCGGAAGCAACACCCGCTAGAACCCAAAGGGATCCATCCCCCCGAACTGGTTGGGGTCCGTGGTGCCCAGGGGCGTCGGGGCGACGGGCGCTGCGCCCTGGGCGATCCCGGGGGCGACGCCCCCCGCGGGCGCTACGCCCCAGCCCCCCGCGGCGGGGGCCGGCCCCCCGGGGGGGCCCGGTATTGTGGTCGCCGTGGAGACCCGCTGCCAGTTGGCGCCGCCGGTTTTGACCGCGGACTTGGCGGGGGTCTGACTCTTCTGGAGGCCGGCGCCACGGAACCCCAGGTTGCTGACCAGACTGGCCAGCGTCGCGTCCAGGTCCTGCTTCTCTGGGACCGCGGGTGTCTCCGTCTGGCTCTGGGGCTCCCGGGAGGACTGTGACGTCACCGAGGATCCGGTTACCTGCGGCATCAGAAGACCGCCAAGTCCGTCAATGGAATTGGAATTGGAAACGGTTTGGGAATTATTTTGTTGCCCGAAAGCGGCCTCGAAGTCGACGCTGGGTTGCGCCTGAAACGGGACGGCCGGACGCATCGGGGCCCCCATTGGTTGCATCCCGACCAGCTGCACTCCCATTGGCTGCTGGTGCATCACGCCATTCCCCATTGGCTGCTGCGTAGCGCCGCCCATCGGGTTGGCGCCCCAGGGGCTGGCCCCCGCCCCCGGCAGCCCCCCGAAGGGCTGGAAACCCGAGGGCTGCGAGACGGGGGGCTGGAAGAAGGAGCCCCCACCACCGACGGTGGGCTGCTGCGGGGGGCCGCCGAAGCTATCCATTAGGTTGGCGGGGGCGGTGCTCGCCATGGCGCCGGCGAAGGGGTTGTTAGAGGCGGGAGGGGCCGCGGGACGACTGAAAGAGAAGTCGCTGAGAAGATCGACGGAATTGTTGCGACTCGACTGGCTCAGTATGTCGGTGGAGCGTGCGCGCCGCATCCGGAAACCGGCCTCGCTGGACGGACTCGGAGAGCTCGCCACCGAGAACGGGTCGAACGTACCGGAAGTGGCCGCGGTGGCGGGGGCGATAACGTCATCGATGCCGAGCAGGTCGAGGGAGGCGCGTCTTCCAGGATACTGCAGCTTGGTGACCCCGACGGCGGCTGCGAACGGGTTGGTTGAGCGGACACCGCTCCGCATCGACTCGAGTCTGGTCAACTCGTCCCGAATGTGTTTCTCCCCGTCCAATGCGGCCACGCCCACGGGATCCTCGAAGCCCCCGCCCCCCGCGCTAATGAAGGCCTCCGCCTTGGGGAAAGCCTGCGGTTGGCCCTTCCCCCCGGTCGGTGAGGTCACCGACTGCTGGTTTGGCAGGCGTTTTACTTTCTGGTTCTCCAACGAGGCTAGATGGGACTCTAGCGCTTCTAGGAGACTGCTAGGCGCCGACGCAAGGTCAGGGATCTCCCCCTTATCTATACCAACATCTTCCGCGGTCTTCAGGAACTTCCCGATGCTTCCCATTCTCTGAAGGAAACCCTTGTATTGATCCAAAGCGTCTTTGCAGGTCTTCTTATTCAAATCGAAGTACCTCTCTAAGAGATTTATAATTCCTTCGTTGTAACAAGCGAATAATCGGATAGAGTCTTTGAATAGAAGGAGGAAAGCGCAGTTAATGATGCCGTTAGTGAGTTCGCTGAATTTTGCGTCGAATGCGAGCAAGGAATCTAGTTGCCGGCCCAGTATCGGGAGCGTGTGCAGCAGTTTGTCGGTGGACATGGTTCGCAGAACGCCGTCCTTGCCGCGTTTAATGCGGCAAAAATCGAAAGCGGTCGCCCTGTACGAATGGACCTTCTCGTTGATGTATTTGCTGTAGCGACGGACGAAGTTGGACATTCCGTAGGCGGTTTTATCAATGAAGTCGCCGAGGTTGATTGGGGAGGACTGGGAGGCGAAGTACTGGATGAAACGTTCGTTGCCGAAGTTCATTAGATGGTGGATAGTAACGAGGGACTTGAACACGACGATCCAGGTGGTGTGGTTAACGCGGACGATGAGATAGTCCGCCATGTGCGGTATCGATATGTTTGGTTCCTCTGTGTACATGAGCAGAGTGTCGAGATGTTTTTTCTTGGGTCCCATTATTTCCTCTGTGGTAGCCTTGCATACAGTCTTCCCCAGTTGGGAACCTGTGACAGTGTGCTTGGCCGCGTTTATTCGGTCGACTACGCTTTGCCCAGACATAGTGAGTGCGAAACAAAACTTAATCAGGTGAATTTACCAAAAGAAAATGATTCTTCTGGTTCAGATATATTAATATTTCAATAAAAAAACATTAATCAAAGTTAAATTAATTTAATACTTCAATTAGGCCTACAAATTTTGAATTATAAGGTCGTCAGTCGTCTAGTCTGTATGTATACCTATACCGGTAGCGGCACCGTAATTCGGGGTGACTTGATACAGTTTTTGCCTTTAACTGTGAATATCTTCTGAAGTTTTTATCCTACACAGGTGGAATAAAAAGAAAATTTTATAGTCGGGATGAGTACTAAACCACTAGACTAAAGCACTATTTCAGGTGCTTAGTCTAGTGGTGTTTTTTTCTTAAAAACCAGACCACCCCACATAATGGGGTGACTTGATACACAAGCAAATTTTCCGCAATAATACCACTCTGTGAATGAGTTTGGACCATGTTGTAGGCTGTGGGGGTGACTTGATACATCTTGGAAATTTTAAAAAAAGAACGAAGATAACGGGGATAAAAAATTATGGCTACAATTAAAAATAACTCCATTTTTTATGGCAAAATATTTCATATTTAACAAGTTAAATTGCACTTTAAAAACGAAAAAGACCTTCATTGTATAGTGACATCCTGACACCAGTAAGTAAGACATTACATTTTAGAAAAAACTGGAAACTAAAACAATGAATTTAAGCACAAATTTTGCAAATTTAAGGTTTAAGTAAAGATAAAATATTTTAGAAAATTTAACATATAACAATATTTAACAAGTTAAATTGAAGTTTAAAAACGAAAAAGACTTTCATTGCATTGTGACATCCTGACACCAGTAAATAAGACAAAACATTTTAGAAAAAACTGCAAACTAAATCAATGAATTTAAGCACAAATTTTGCAAAATCAACGTTTAAGTCACAGTAGTCACAGGTATCAGAACATTTTCGCCTCCAATATACCGTATATATGTATCAAGTCACCCCATTTTGAGATACACTTTCAAAAAACGGGCACTCCACCCCCAATTGCAATTCATATGAAAATTTGTAAATTTTTTTAGGATCATAATATTCAAACTCATCTATTAGCATCTGTAAAAATAATTTTTGAACAACATTAACCCAAAGTGTCAAAAATTCGACCTATATTTTGACATTGAAAAAAAGTGAATTTTTGAACAATGCATTCTTGGCTCTAGTGATCACAAATGCGAAGCAATGACAAAATTTATTTTACTATTTGATAGACAATTTATTCAGACATCTTCTAATATTTCAATTTTTATCATAACATCACGCAATCACCCACAATCCGTTAAAGAAAAAAAATATAACTTGCTGTATCAAGTCACCTCAATGTATCAAGTCACGTACTGATATTGGGCCTAACCCTAAACCCATTCAGCCTTGGCCTTTGCTGTATTCTGGTATTGGATAACGCTGTAAATGTGTGGTGTACTGGTTATGATATGCTTATCTGCTTATAGCAAGCATTAGGGATTAGGGCCAATCTGCAATACTGCAATAGTAGGGTTAACTCTGTAACTCGCCAAATTCCGGCCACCAAGCACTTCCGGACAGGGTGTTCAAATTATGGACAATTAGCCTTACGACAGTCTGACAGTACGATATTTATTCCCTTATGTTTCCTGTCCTATTCAAATTCCGGACAATGTTGACCTTGACAACAACAACAACGCAGTCTCGCTACCGGTACGAGCAGTTGCGGGAGAAGTTCTATTTTCGAGTGAGTTTAAATTTCAACTTTATTTTACTACAGTACTACCGCAGACCGGCAGTCAGGCAGATGCCTAACAGCCTAAAGGCTAGGCTACTGTTACCGGATGCCTTGCCTACTGTCCTACAAGTCTACAACACAAAAAAAACGCGAGCGAAGGCTGGAAGGGAGAGGAATTTTTTAACTGATAAAAATCTTGGTTGGATGAAAATCACAGCCTGATGCTGGTGTTTTCAAATTTGGTGTCTGTAGGCCGGTTCAGGTTTTCAAAAGTTCGCACCATCTGATCTGACTGTCTGACCATCTGACCATGCATGGGGGTCCTACTAATTACCCCAATCTACCCCAACCTACCACAAACTACCACAATCTACCGCAATCTACCCCAACAATTCGATAGAGGCATCTAATTACCACAATATTATTTTACATTGGCATCTAATTACCACAATATACAGAACTCAAGTGTCTATTTACCACAAGACTACACTGCATCTAATTACCACAATATTATTTTACTTTGGTATCTAATTTCCACAATATACAGAACTCAAGTGTCTATTTACCACAAGACTGCAAGACTACACTGCATCTAATTACCACAATATTATTTTACAATGGCATCTAATTACCACAATATACAGAACTCAAGTGTCTATTTACCACAAGACTACACACTGCATCTAATTACCACAATATTATTTTACACTGCGTCTAATTCTGTAATTACCACCATATACAGAACTCGTGTCTATTTACCACAAGACTACACTGCATCTAATTACCACAATATTATTTTACAATGGCATTACCACAATATACAGTACGGTAGTTATTAATACTCAGTGTCTAATTACCACAAGACTTCACTAACGTATAATACCACAATATACAGAACGCAAGTATCTAATCACAACAATATTATTTTTTAGGTTTGACAAATATATTGGAATGACAAATCTAAACGCTCAATCGAAGTACGAATTCATTGATGTGTCTCTATTATTTGTACCTTTGTGGCTAATGGGCTTGATAATGGAGCTGATTATTCGTTGATTCGCTACTGATGACTGTAATGAGTATTAAAAAATACTCCTAATGAAATTTAACTTAAGAAACTAAATGTTATTTATTGTCTTACAAAACTAAATGTTTTATTTCTTATTTAATATACATGTTGTACAGTATGTCGTTTATTTACTTGTCATTTATGATTTCATCACATAAACAAATACACAAATGTTTTAATAATTTTATGCTTCACTAACTACAATCATAATCTTTAAAACACCCACCAACTCTGATATTACTTAATTCTATTTACCTTTTAACTTAGGCCTATCTGTGATCTCTGATGCTATTCGGTGATTGTCTTACATGACTTTATAATTGATAAAATTTAATTTAACGAGCGCAACTAGGCTAATGAAGGATAAGAGTATTGTAAAACTAAAAATTTCATACTTAACTTAAATAGCCTTAATTAGAAGGTTTACAAATGGCAATTAAAGTGTGTAAGGGCAAACTGAAATGGATCTCTATTTTTACAACTAGTTTATCACAAACTGATAGCATCGCCTTCACTCATATATATTTTAGGAAAGACAGTTTTCGTACTGTATGCTAATAGAGCTAATATTAGTATAATGTACTTTCTAATATAGGCTCACTTGCTGTGCGAAGGCATCACAAACTTGTAAATGTTGCTTATGATATAAATATCATTCTCCACTGCCAATTGTCATATGTCCTACAGTAAACTGTGCCCACATATCCCAGAGCACAACAGAACCCTTGCCCTTGGAATATATTTACAAGCCCTGCCCAGCAGACTGATCAATGCCCGTTCAGAAAATGTACTGTACTTTATTTTATTTTTTCAATTATAATTTTAGCTTTTGCCAACAATTCCCTCGACTGTAAATTTGTATTTTATTTTATTTATTAATGTTTGTGTGTAATTAAATTTTATCAATTATAAAGTCATGTAAGACAATCACCGAATAACATCAGAGATCACAGATAGGCCTAAGTTAAAGGTAATTCGAATTAAGTAATATCAGCGTTGGTGGGTGTTTTAAAGATGATTGTAGTTAGTGAAACATACAATTATTAAAAGCATTTGTGTTATTTGTTTACGTAATGAAATCGTAAATGACAAGTTAATAAACGACATACTGTACAACATGTATATTAAATAGGACAATAAATAAGATTTAGTTTCGTAAGTTAAATTTCATTAGGAGTATTTTTTAATACGCATTACAGTCATCAGTAGCAAATCCACGAATAATCAGCTCCGTTATCAAGCCCATTTGCCACAAAGGTACAAATAATCGAGACACATCAATGAATTCGTACATCGGTTGAGCGTTTACATTTGTCATTCCAATACATTTGTCAAACCTAAAAAATAATAATGTTTTTGATTAGACACTTGCGTTCTGTATATTGTGGTAATTAGACATTAGTGAAGTCTTGTGGTAATTAGACACTGAGTATTTAATAACTACCGTACTGTATATTGTGGTAATTAGATGCCATTGTAAAATAATATTGTGGTAATTAGATGCAGTGCAGTCTTGTGGTAAATAGACACTTGAGTTCTGTATATTGTGGTACTTAGATGCCATTGTAAAATAATATTGTGGTAATTAGAGGCAGTGTAGTCTTGTGGTAAGACACTTGAGTTCTGTATATTGTGGTAATTAGACGCAGTGTAAAATAATATTGTGGTAATTAGATGCAGTGTGTAGTCTTGTGGTAAATAGACACTTGAGTTCTGTATATTGTGGTAATTAGATGCCATCGTAAAATAATATAGATCGGTAGATTGTGGTAGTTTGTGGTAGGTTGGGGTAGATTGTGGTAGGTTGGGGTAATTAGTAGGACCGCCATGCATGGTATCTGGCTGTCAGACTGTCTGGCATCCACCAGTCCAGTCTTACCACAGTCTGACAGTACCAGTTAGGAACACTGGTCACTTTCTGGCTGGAGCTCAGCCACAAATTATCCACATATGCATATTTACAGCCAGAAAGTGTCCATGCAACCACTATTTGTCCTTACTAACTCCACCTATGACCTACTGGCTCCAGAAGTCGAGGAAATCCTGCCAAGTACCTAACTGATCTAGACTTTGCTGATGACTTAGGAGTACTCTCAGAATCACTAGAGCAGCTCCTCAGCTCATTAGAACATGCTGCTTCTAGTGTTGGTCTTTTTATTAACTCCAGAAAGACCAAAATTTTGACAGTTAACTTTGAAAGTCCTCAGCAAGTCTCTAATCGGATGAGCATAAGCTCAAAAGATGGTATGCTTGAGCATGTGGATGACTTATGTTACAGTGTTACCTGGGATCATGGATCCGGAAGTCAGGTGAGGACCTTCGAATACGTAAGGGAAAGGCATGGGCAGCCTTGAATTGTGAATAGGCTTTCCAGGATGTGGAAGTCACCGAGAATTAATCGAAAACTTAAGGTCCGATTATTTAGAGCAGCAGTAGTTCCAGTACTCCTCTATGGGAGTCCACGCTGGGCTCTAACTGCTGAGGACACCAAATCTCTGGATGGCACATTCACAAGAATGCTACTCCTGCCAGGTCCAGCATGTACCATATGTTAATGACCCTGATAAAGAAGAGGTGATGTATGGATATGGAACATGCAGACATGGCAGATGGGTGGGGCATGGCCTTTGCTTCATAATTTTATATATATATATGGCCAGGTCATGATTGCATTGGATGTCTGGCTGGGATATTAAAATAGTCTGCGAGGATGTTGCACATTGTTGTAACGGAGGATCAGGTTTAGATCTATACATAAGTTTAAAGCACATTATCAAATTGAACTTTAATTGATGTATACTGCAGTAGGTAGTGGTTCCAAGTTCCAACTTTAGAGTCTCCAGTCTGCCAGTCGTATAGATCACGTCAACCTTTGCAGCAACATTTGTCTAGAAATGGGCTCCAAGAGTCCAAACTGTGGAAGAATGATGGTACAGTATTCCAATTGACAGATAGAGCTAGGGCAGGCGAATAGGCCTATTACAAAAGTCTTCATCAGGCTGTCAGGAGAGGAATGGCTTCATTTGATATACAAAGTTTTAAAGAGGACATCAACAACCAGAAAACATATTTTTTTCCGAAGATGTGTGATATGAATGACGAACAGAACAGATGAATGCCAGAATATGTAAACTTCCAAATTCTGGAATTGATTCAACATCTACAAGAAATAGTAGGCCTTCCTGAGTCTGTGACTGTGCATCTGTGTGAGCTTGAATCTCACAACAGTGAGGATTTGGTCTACTGTTCTTCTTACCAACAGTAAGGCTGTAAGGATAGCGAATTTCTCTAGTCTTCTGCATTTTTCTCACCAATCACTAACGGAGTTAACAATCATTAAAGTTATTGACTGTATGTTGCTGTGCTGTAAGGTTAAGCCTACCCTGCATACATGTCATGTCACAGGTTACACTGGTCAGCCATTCTCACCAAGCTCTATCTATAAGCACTAAGCAGCAGTACCGGTACTGTTGCAAATTCTTCCCTGCCTGCCTGCAATTCCCTTCCCTTCCCTTTCCCTTCCTATTATTATTATATTATTATATATTATTATTATTATATTATTATTATTATAGTATTATCAGATTATACATTACAATTCATATCCCGTACCTGTGTTATTTTCGTGTATTGCATAAATAAAATTGTAACCTATGTTATTGAGATATCGTTTATTGTTTTGGTTAGAAAAGCCCACCACTGTAACCTGCCTGCCTGATCCTTTCCGTTAATGAAGAAATCTAGGGAGAAATCTGGGGAGTGTTCTCAGCCTAGGCTGAGAAGACTGGAGAGTCCTATTTGGCGGGGAGTTATCTCAGCCTGTCACACCGGTCTACTGTAGTACGAGAACTGAATGGACCCCGCTAGTCAGCTAGTGGGGGCTTACTTTTATGTTTAGCTCTGCCTTTTCTGTAGTAGTAGTAGAGTAGTCCTAGCACGGGTTTGTCTTTTTACCGTATGTGTACGTATTTGGGGGTATTTGAAAGAGTTCCCGTAGCCTACCGCGTTGTCTACCGTATGTGGGACGTATTTGCCCGTATTCAGGAAGCAGAATCAGTGGGCTGCTTACCGCTAACGGTACTGTACCTGGCAACCTGGCCTGTTTTAAGTGTTTTTATACTACGTGTTCTATGCTCCCGGTACAAGGCGACCTTTACTAACGTAGTACTAACTAACGTTAGTAAAGGTCGCCTTGTCCCGGTACCAGGGATTTGGAAATTCTCTGCGATTTTTTTTTTTTTTTTTTTTCAAGGATATCATTTAATATTATTTTTCATTATTATGAAATAATGGTAATAATTATTATGAAATGATGATAATAATTATTATGAAATATAATGATAATAATTAATATGAAATAATTATAATAATTATTATGAAATAATCATAATAATTATTATACTGTTCGATGATGGCTGAAAGTTGAATTGCCCCTCCAGTGTAATCAACGAGCAGACGATAAAGGACGATTTAGTTTCTAACACTAAAGGTGCCCGCTATATTGTATGTTCTTTTTAAATACAAATACGACAAATAATGACATTTACTGTAGTTATGTGTTATACTTAAAAATCGCGTGTTGACGTTTCGGTAATTAATAAATAAAATAATTAAACTGATTGTTATTGATAAAATAGGAATGTGAATAATATCAAAATAACCGTAGGGGCAATATTCATCATTGTTTTATAAAAAGGTATGATACTGTAGGTATACTTTGCGCATGTAGGCCTACTGTGCTTTTTAAATAACTACAGTATAGTTAGTACATACGTACATTCAAGTAAATCTAGTATAACACGAAGAGGGGCCTTCGCGCAGCACGTGATATGAACTTATGTTAAGTGTCAACTCGAAAGAAATATTTGCAAAATGTAAACATGTCCCCTAGTCACAATAACACCTAGAGGCTGGTTGAGTAATTGCAATCGATTTAAGACTTCACAATAACTCAGTCTGAGGTCTAGAATATATATAAATGTAATAAGAGGTCTAGAATATATGTGAATGTAAAAGTAAAAAAGCAGGCCTACATTTTCTTCGACTATTAGGCCAGGGATTAGGCACAAAGTCTGGCGACTTATTTCCAGTGCGGTCCCCCAGAACCCAGGCTGCAAATGGAGTGCATAAATCGCAACGCGTTGTGCGCGGTTTTGAAATAGTATATATTCAGTTATATAGTAGTATATGAAATATTCCATGCGCGGTATATTATTAGATATTGCGCGGCTGAAAAATTGTGCGTGGGCGTTGTGCGCGGTTCAGTGGTGGTTTGCCGCCTGGCCCAGAACTATACTCCTCAGAGTAAACTTCAGGACTAATTTAAGGATGCAAGGCAGAGATGCGCCCTGGCTGTTCCCTTTAAAGCATTTCGTACCGAAACTAAAACTGCCCTGGCCCATGCGTAGATTGTACCCACGACCTACTACAGTACTAGAGATGTGAATTCTATGCAATTCGCTCTCTAGCGGAAGACAAGAGAACTATAGACTGGTTAACCCCCTTTGAATGTCACAGCTAATGGTCTAGTACAGTACCGCTTTCAAATAACGTCGTATTGGATCCTAATAGGATCCTATTAGGATCCAAGTCACTGATTCACTACTATTGGAGTTATGATTTAATTGGAAATGAAATTTAGCCCAAATTACAGACTTGGAGGCACTTAGGATTTGACTTGGCTTTCATTTGGAATTTACTTGGAAATCGGCGCTTACTTTGATGTCTGGAAGGTGGACTGACTCAGTCTATGCTTGTGCTGGTCTACTTCTTCTCTATCCTGTCAATCATTAAGTTGTATAGAATGGACTATACTCAGCATAAAGTTTGCGTAGTGTTCAGTTCATTACATAGAGGTATGGATATCGATGGAAGATTACACTCCTACTGTACCTTGTATTGCCAGCCTCTGACGTAAATAATATTTAAAATATAAACTCTAATAGATGAAATCCACACACATCCGCACATTAGTTAACGTCCGTGGGCTGGTGGGCTCTGGAATAAATTAAAATCGTATTGAACTTACAAATAAATGTAGGATCACACACTGTATTTATTACTATTGAACATATTTAGAGTAATAAAGAGTTTGTGTAATTATTAATAGAATAAATATTAGTTTATTTTCATTTATTACAGTAGTTTAATTAATAATTAGACAGGGGCTAAAACTGGGCGACTAAATAAATGTATGTAATATTGAATGCTATATTTGCTACACCCACAAAGCACATTACACTCTCCAAGCAGATTCCGTAACATGTCACAATCCGTATCGCTACCACTACGAAAAATAAATGACATAACATCATACAGGAATTAACAGACCCTTATGAGTTTAGTGGCGGTTTGTAACAAACTTATCCTCTTGGCATATTGATATTAATATTAATTATAAATTATATTTATTATAACATTGAAATTGTAAAATCGCCAGATCTAAAAAGTTCGCACAATAATAATAATTAATAAAAGTTTGACGTCCGAATACAATCAGATTACGCTTTAGCAGCCCAACTACTTGTTGAGGCTCACTCAACGTGTTGGCGGACCTATTTTACACAAGCGGCGTTACCTTTACCGTATGGTAGTTAATGTGTCCAGATGTTGAGTTAAAGCTAGTAGGTGTACTTTGCATATTTAACATTAGCCTATGGGGAGTATCGTTGTTGTAAGATAGGTCAGGGGAAGGGAAATACAACTCAACCACTAGACAAAGCGGCTCTCTTTAACACTTTCAGCTATCCCGGGAGGTTGACTGAAACTGAGGGGACTGTTTTACATACGGTCATTTAATTTGGCTTAATTGTAAAGATTAAAAATAATACTTTAATTATAACAGAAAGTTTTTATGTTTCAAGAAACTGCTATTCGCGTGTCATTTATCCCCCTGTCATTTAGCTTTAAATCATTTACGTAATGATGTGTCATTTAAACTCATTAACATAATAATAGTTATACGGCATAGCAACTGGTCTGGTCGTCATGCTGTCTGTCATGGCTTTTCAGTAAATTTAATAATATTTATATTAAGAACAGTTATTCTTAAAAACTAGTACTATAGGCCCTACTACCATGGAATCATAACAACAACAACAGGTATTGATAACATAAAAGTATTGCAAAAGGACAGTAGGCAAATTTCAATTCATGTCATTTAAATTAAGGGACGTAAAATTTAAATGTGCTTCCGTTTTTTAAATAGCTTATTTACAAATCGGCTATTTCCATTTAGTTAAATGTCGCTTCGTGGAACAATCCCCCACCCCACACCATGGTATATTATTTTATAAACGGCCACATTTTGAAATTGAACTAATTATGGTACTGGTACATTATTAAATACACTTTTTTGATTTATTGAAAGTAAAAAAAAAACGTTTTTTTGTTAAAAAAAATTAATGTTCTAATTAATTACATTTCAAAGTAATTTTCATGGTATTAATAATAATATTGAATTAAAATACATAGCCACCCACAGGTTATTTAGTTGTGACTCGGCAAGACAAGCTACGCAATATCCAATCACGTTGGTCAGTGTACCCAGAAAAAATTACATAATTCATTATATTACATCAGAGTCAGAGTGCCTATCTTATTTATGCTATCTTTCATTGGTATATATTGAACCCTGCTTGACAGGCAAGGCACAGCGACGTCGTCTAATCAAAGCACAGAAACCAAGGCAGGAGCCAGTGGGCGCCCCCCCTGCAGTGGTCAATTGGGCTCCATTTCATTGCTTTACATTACAGACTATTAAACTGGTTGAGAGATTATATAATATAGGCCTAAGTAATAAGCTGGCTTTCTAAGAACATTGTATGATATTATGATGCCTTATCATGGGGGCGGGGGGGGGGGGGGGGGGGGGGTGCCTGAGGGAATTATTGGTAGTGTGGCTGGAGGCCTGGCTACAACACTTTGATGGGGTATATGGTCTCCTTTCTACTACTTATTTTCTTTGGCAACCTGCCTGGGATAATGTGGATTGTATCTGGTCTGGGGTCGGGCTCCTTTCCAAAGCAACTTCAACTTCGAATATTTTCTAATATTCGGTTTATTGCACTTGTCATTATAATTTTTTTAATTTAACGGAACTTGACGATGGCAAAATGCTCTCAGAGTTAGTGTAAGTTGGAATCTCCACGGTAGGGTCCCGGGACCCTGGGACCCTACCCTCGCTACGCTAGTGATTACACTGGAGGGGCAATTCAACTTTCAGCCATCATCGAACAGTATAATAATTATTATGATTATGATTATAATTATTTCATAATAATTATTATCATTATATTTCATAATAATTATTATCATCATTTCATAATAATTATTATGATTATTTTATAATAATTATTATCATTATATTTCATAATAATTATTATCATCATTTCATAATAATTATTATCATTATATTTCATAATAATTATTATCATCATTTCATAATAATTATTACCATTATTTCATAATAATGATAAATAATATTAAATGATATCCTTGAAAAAAAAAAGAAAATAAAACTCGCAGAGAATTTCCAAACCCCTGGTACCGGGAGCATAGAACACGTAGTATAAAAACACTTAAAAAAAAACAGGCCAGGTTGCCTTGTCAGGTACAGTACCGTTAGCGGTAAGCAGTGCACTGATTCTGCTTCCTGAATACGGGCAAATACGTCCCACATACGGTAGACAACGGTAGGCTACGGGAACTCTTTCAAATACCCCCAAATACGTACACATACGGCAAAAAGACAAACCCCTGAAACTGTACTGTCTGACTGTACTGGTACCTGGGTACGGTACACAACACACACCATGGCAAAACCACTTTCCTCTTTCATTGGATTATCCGACGACGATGTCAAGTCATTATGCGTGGAGCCGGATGAATCAACCGTAGAATTCATCATGCAACAGACTATGTACCGCATAAAAGACCCCCGTAGATCGCTACCCTTCTACACTGAGGTCCTGGGGATGCGTTTGCTGCACAAAGGGGATTTCCCTTCCATGTCTTTCTCCCTGTACTTTATGGGCTTTGCGAACCCCGCGGATATTCCTTCGGATAGGAAGAAGCGAATCGTTTGGTTGTGTCAGCAGAAAGGCGTCATCGAGTTGACGCACAATTGGGGGTCAGAGACAGACGATTCCGTTAGCTACCACAACGGTAACCAAGCGCCACGAGGGTTCGGTCATATTGGTTTAGCTGTACCAGACGTGGATGCAGTCTGCTCCAGGTTAGTGAACCACCTTCTAATATTACCGATACCTGTTTATTTTACGTCGATTAACAAACCAAACAACGAAAATACAGAAATAAGTTCTGCGAAGTTCCTTAGTTTATATAGAATTATAAGCTGTTTGTTAAATAACTATGGGACTGTACAGCTGTAGAGCGCAGCGATGGATGATTACATGGATAAACGAGTTTCTTTACACTTTAAATCGGAATAGTGAGCCATAAAATGACCTACTTAACTAAAATAACTACGAAACTTATCGGCGTTCTAAACGCTTACCTTTGAAGGTCCTAACGAGAGAGCGTGGTAACTACTCTCGGGCAGGGCCGGATTAAGGGGGGGGGCACGGGCCACCCACCAAGAGGGCCATACATTTTAATATAATTATATGACTTTGAATTTTTCCCCAAATTACTGGTACTGCACAAATCATTTGATTACTTGATAGTTTTCATTAAATTCCATTCTGTGCTGCTGGTGCACTTGTATTGAGACTTAATCTCCTGGGGCATCCTAGTCCATTATGTTTTGTAATCTATATTATTGGTTGTTTTCTGTAGGCCTATCCCAAGGCGTCCTTTAATACTGTATCCTTTAATAATGTATTAAAGGACGCCTTGGCCTATCCTGTATGCTAGTTCAAACATCGTCTCAAACTGATAAAAATTGTTGGTTATCATTCATATGCGTACCTGTGGCAAAAGAAGCAGGTTACAGTGGTGGTGTTTTCTAACCAAAACAATAAACTAATCTCCATTACTTAATTAACGGAAAGGAGCAGGTTACAGTGGTGGGCTTTTCTAACCAAAACAATAAACAATATCTCAATAACATAGGGTATTTCATACTTATTGTCTTATTTTTGCAATACGAAAATACCACAGGTACGGATATGAACTATAACTAAATTGTTCCCTAACCATACCGGACCGATAGTATAAAAATCTGTTTAAAATAGGCCTAGGCCTACCAGTAGTGGATTGCAAGCAAATCATGTAAGCAGGAGTAAGTCCAAACTAGGGTTCAACAGGAGGCACTTTATGGGGCCGATGCCAAACCGAAGCAAGGCAAAGTTCGGGCCGAACCGAACCGAATCCGAATCCAAACCTCAATTCAGAAAGTTACCACATTGTGGTCGTAATGTAATATTTACTTCACTATACTGGTATTTGGTCCGCGGACTGGCGTGCTGTATAATAAAAGCCAACAATTATTTTGTCATCCCTCCTCGGGGGAAACTGGACGCAATAAAAATGAATCCCTCTCCAGGGGAAATTCGACGCAAATAACAGCTGATTACTCTCAAAAATAAAACTGTAACCTGTTCTATTGTGTTTAGTTTATTGTTTTGGTTAAAATAACGTACCACTGTAACCTGCTCCTTTCCCTAAATTAAGAATTTAACATTGAGGCGGGATATTAATTCGCCAAGATGGGATTTGCGTCCAGTTCCCCCCAATTTCACACTGTATGGGTGGGTAACTGATGGAACTTTCGGATTGTCTCGGGTGTTTCACCGATAACTTAACTGTAATTTTGGTTGTAATCGTTAAATTGCGAGCAAAATTCCGTAATTAACATAAAATCTACTCAATACGACAAAACTATTTATATTGGCATATATTTGCTGCAGCCTAAATTTGAAAAAATGACTATAAATCATTCTTAACTCTACAACAATAGTGAGTGATAGTGCTGTAATTATTGTGTAAATTATTCAACCCCAATATTAACTTGTCGCTAATATATTTCGCAATTACCTGCCCGAGCATCAACAATACCGAAACTGATTCCAAACTTCTCCTCCCTTTAATGTCCGTGACATCCTCTGGTTCATTTGAACTATAATTATTTTAATTTCCAGTTTTGTTTAATATTTTTTCAGACATATTATTATTACGGGTAGGCCTATACTTTACTTAGTTATTGTTCTTTAATGATATTTTTATAATTATATCTTAATTTATTTATTTCTTGCTGTGTACTAAAGTATTAAATTTTTAGTTTTTCAAGTTTAATTTGCACTTAAAAACACAATGCAATGCAATGTAGTGATCTGAACTGAAAGTAAATTCTATATATTTTTCTTTAGATTCGAGGCCCTCGGTGTCGAGTTCATTAAACGACCTCAAGATGGCAGTATGAAAGGAATCGCGTTTATAAAAGACCCCGACGGTTACTGGATAGAGATACTATCAGGGACAACTATGAGCGCCTTATAAACTGACTGTTAGGAACTTATAAACTGACTGTTAGGAACTTATAAACTGACTCCATCCCTGTATGAGTATGAGTTTATCTAGCTAGATAATATTTCGGGAAATTATGTGCTATATTAGATACAATTTATAAATATTTGTGCTGTTGGCTATCATTATTGTAATAATTCGAATTTATGAACCTAGTATTTTTGTATTGGTTTTTTTTGTTTGTTTCCAAATAACAATAAATTATTAAGTTGTATAAGTTGGTATCAAGTTATAAAAAATACAAGTATAGTACGTTGTCGGAATGGAAATGTAATTAATTACTGTAGGTACTGGTCTAAGTGAACCTGGTGTTCAGATTCACACCCTTGGGAGTTAGTGTGGCACCCTCCCTGCCATATAGGTAACAGCCAAGGAGCCTACGGGTTACCTCCAGTGTTTGGTGTTTCACACTTTAAAACTCGAAAGGTATGAAACTCAAGTGCGATACTGTAATGGTGGTGTATGATGTAGGTAGGTAGTTTATGTTTGTACTAAATGTACATTATGTGATTAACAATACCCAACAATATTTTATCATAACATAAACGATACCGAATTGAAATGAAACCATAACCTTTCTGGAAATCACCATACTTAACTACCAACGCTTAACTAGTATCCTCCAAAATGATCTATAATGACTCAGAATTGTCTTCCTATCCCGACATTTTGTATCAGCTGATAATTAAATAACAGTTCTTTTGGTATAGGCGTACACGAAACCAGAAGTAACGCTTGCCCCTCACGTTTTAAATAAACCTAGAATATATTGCGGTATATCGTTACGATTATCTCTTGTAACCTCCACCACTGTAACACTGGCGGATTCGTGAATGTCCTTGGCGATCTGCAGAGGTTTAACCGAACCAGCTACGCCCGGTACAGTACCCAGAACCCTGACCTTATCCGAGTCTAGCAGACGTTTTATACAGGCGGTAAACTTCCGACTAAATGATTCCATTTTCCCGACCTCGTCCACCACGCACACACCGGAAGTGACGTCATCCATCGCCGGTAGCGCGATTCTCTCGAAGTCGGCGACGTCCACGACGTATTTCCCGACCCGTGGACCGCCGGGCGACGGACCGGTAGTAGGAACCCTCGCCAACCACGCTGTTCGCGATTCCCCGGAGACATCTACCGCCCGGAACCCTACCCGGTTATTGCTACGCAACCCGTCACGTACCTCCTCCGTGTAGAATCCGCGAACCTGGATGGAGTTATCTCGAAGAAGTTTAATCGTGTTGCGAATCGCGGTAGTTTTTCCGATTCCCGGTGTACCAGTTAGGAATATGTGTTTCCGGTCGGATGTATTCGGTGTGAAGGCCATTACGTCCACGGTACGAGCTCAGACATTCAGTGACAGTTCCTACGGGAGTAGCGCTAGGGGCCACAGTCTGTCAGTCTATGCAAAACCACATAGCAACTGGAGAGGAGGAATATAATTAGAATTATACAATGATAATATTACTGAATGGTCAGTAATGGTTGACCGATGCGCCTGTAAATAGCCTCTCGTCAACAAGTCAACCCCACCGACTAGCGGTACTGGCTGTTTTTGCTGACGGGGCTCTGTCGAACAACGCGTCCCCGACGAAAATGAACATAAAATCAACATACACCAACCCACTACCCTACCTTACTACTTACTTTTTTAAAACGCTTATAAAAAAAAAATAAAGGCAAAATCAAAAATTCCGGCTTCATGGGGATGGGGTCATCGACGGTGAGTGGAACTAGTTGTATTTCAAATTTCAAGCAATATGATAAAAATTTGTAGAAAAATCTGGGGGGGGGGGGGGGGGGGGGGCACCGTGTCATCAGAAAATGACACTATAATTACGGGACATGGTGTAGTTATACTACTGTATATTAATTGGTAATTGCATTTTATTTTATTTGTTTAATTCGAATGTAGCTGTGAAGTTTTTTTCAATTTTGCTCCCCAGTTTGTTAAAATTATATTTGTAAACCCGCGGGATCTAATTTATGGTGGCCCATCGGGCTCACTGCTTTTTTAACTGAAAATATTTTTTTTAGATTACAAACAAAACATGTAATTAAAAAAAAAACTAATATTTAAATTTGAGTTTGAAATTACAATTTGAAAAACAAATATTTGCATTTCAAAGTCAATTTTAGAGAAATAAAAATTATGGCTCACCCAGCAAGGAGGAGGGAGGTGAAAATTGTAGAAATTGTAGAAATTGTAGAAATTTGTAGAAAAAATTGGGGTGGGGGGGGGGGGGGGGTGGGTGTGGTGGGTCCAGGTACTTGAATAACGACAACACTATATTCCAGGACATGGTGTACAGTTAGTAGGCCTACTGTAAGATGAATGGCAATAATGTCAGATTTCTCAAATATTTATAAAAAGCTAAATCCTCTGCTTACAAAATACAGTAGGCCTAGTATACAGGTTTAAACGTTTATGTTAATCAATTTAGGATTAGCCCCCGGACAATACCCCCCGGACATTAGCCCCCGGACAGTAGCCCCTCGGACAGTAGCCCCCCTCCCAGACAGTAGCCCCGCGGAGAGTAGCCCCCCGAATGAGTTTTTTAACCTTTTTTTGTGTTTTTGAGTGTTATTTGATATTTGGTTAGTGTTCTAAAACCTCAGTATAGATATTTTTTATGGTAGCTTGTGTTTTTTTTACTAGCTAGTATTTTTTGAAAATAAAAAAATTAATATAGTTTTGAGTGTTTTTTTTTTATATTGGAGAATGTTCTAGAACCTTAGTATATTTTTTTTATGGTAGCTAGTATATTTTGAAAATTATTTTGGTCATTAATATATTATACTTCTATTATATTTTAAACCCGAAATATCCATGTTTTCACCTCCTTTTTATAATTTAAAAAAATACTAGCTATCAGAAAACACATACCCGTACTTATGTTCTAGTACTGTATATTCACCAATACAAAAAGAGCATTGAATGTGATATATTAAGCATGTGATAGGCATATTGTGGAATTTCAGTGATATAAAATATTACTGAATAAATTAAAAATTTAGATGTTTTTTTCGTAATACTACTCATCTTTTCATTTTTTACTGTTCCGGGGGGGCTACTGTCCGGGGGGCTAATATTCGGGGGCTACTGTCCGGGGTGCTATTGTCCGGGGGGCAGTAGCACCCCGGAAAACGGGGTGGAAAATGGAAAACGTTTAATTATCTGGTTGAGGGTGCGCGCGGCGTAAACTATACTTTTATACAGTACAGACAGTAACCAGTAAGTAACACTAACAATCGGAAACAACCCTGGAGTTAAGTTAACATTACTCCTATCAGCAGACCCATGCACCATTGTCTCTACGCTTTACCAGTGCTCTGGTTTTAATAACTTCCATTGCATTGTCATACTGTAGTTAGCCGCCGTCGTATTAATTATCTCATCCCTGGATGGCTGGCTGGATGAAATTATATTGGTTTTTGTTTGCTATTCGTTACATTAACCAAATGGCTTGGTATGCTGTATGTTGCATGCTGTGCTTCGTATAATCATTTCTACAGGTAACAAGTTAACTTACTTTACTTCTATAGCGTGCCGGTACAAATGGTTCTGCTGCAAAATGTTAACACTGGGAGTTGTGTGGCGCCTTCACTGCCTTACAGGTAACAGCCAAGAGAGAGAAGACTTAGGGTTGCCTCACGGTTTAGTTTTTCACATACAGTACGCCGATATAACTTTACTTTACTTTACCATCTGGAAAAGGTAGTAAAAGGTCAACAAATCATATGTACAAATGAATAATTATGGTTTAATAAAAAACTTTCTGTGAAATGTTTGCCTCCACTGTCCTTTTATGTAACTTACTTAACTGCATTACCACCTAAACTCCCCACAACATACTGTAGACCTCTATCGAATTGTTTATTACTACGTTCAAATTACATTATGACGACTCAACGAATCACTGTGGTGTGACTATATGATCGATCACCTTTCGTTTTGTGTTCCGATTACTGCAATGGTTGGTTATGCCTACGTGGGTTCATACATTGTTAGGCAGTAAGTATATTTATTATTAGCGTTCTTGCATCACCTCTTTTAGTAGCACACTGGACAGGTATCTCTTACGGCTGGCTGGCAATTGCAGCAGGAGGTGGGGACCAATCAGCAATATTCTGAAACTATCTACAGCTTCTATACTACTGGTGCAACTGCACTGCCCTGCCCTCTTAGCAGCCAATCAGCATGCCGTTTCTTTAAGGCCCATATATTACCCGCCCACACATTACATGCCATTATTACTGATTAAACCTAAGCTCCTCTTCCTCTACTACAGTAGGTACACTTACCTGCAACCATACTCTACTATACAGTGTATATAAACTGCATGTTCGTATGTTGCCTGGTATTATGAGAACGTTATTGGTAAAATGTAGGTTGCTTGTCATGTATTTCACCCCCATTTGTAGAGGTTATCCCACGTTATCACTCCATATTCATCACCATTATTGCAATCCGGTTGTTAATTATTGTGGATTAGATAGAATGTTCTATAGAACGCCCTGGACCTATATATAGCAATTTAGTGATATGAAAATACGTGATGACGTTGCGGTCAGCTGGGATGTAAGGTGGCAAGATATTCAACGTCATCTGATTGGCCAAGACAAGTAATGGCCTATTGTTAGATAGTATGAATTGGCAGATTCCCTACTAATACACATAACATGATTGGCTAATCTTTTTGCATAAACTGTATTGCCCCTATATGTTCTAGGCATGTTGCTGTACGGTACCTATTGCAGTATTGGGTATTGCTGTATTGTTGTTCTCTAGTTGACTGGTTGGTGGTGCTTGTTTTTGTTGACCGGGTACCTGTACACGTAGCGCAGTAGCGGAAAGTTCAGTAGTTTATGTATTACTTTATTACAGCATTATGTTGGTTTATTTGTTGTCAGACTAATAAGGTTTAAGTGCATGGCTAAGGCAGTAAGGTTTGTCTTTGTCTTACCTTGCCGTGTAAGTCAGTAAATCTAGTCACAATACAGACTGCAGCCTGACAGCAATACTGAAATTGGCTACAGACAGGCATACACGATACACGTACCATGCAGTTTAGATTTCTATTCTGCAATTGATGAATGCTAAAGGGTGAATGTTGAATGCCGTGTACTGGTGTGGCGGTCAGGCAGTATATGCCTACGCTTCGGTACGTACGTGTCCATTCAGCGGTCAGCCATTCCAGTTATCCCTCCCCCTGTATCCACAGGAGCAAGTGAAAACGTATCCGAATACTGAAAGACTGGGTACGTTTTAACAATGATGCATTGGGTACAAAATAAATAGCAAAGATATACTGTAACCTGTGCTTTTGACTTTTGGGCGTTAGATTAATTCGTCACTGTAACCTACTCCTTTCCTTTTAAATCTCCGGAACTAACGATATTGATTGGTTTTAGGAAGTTTTGTTTGGATGACATCCAGGTTGGAAATCATGCTGCAAAACTCGGACGCGTACCGGTTCCTGCGCGAATGCAGAATGACCTCGAACCAGATGCGCGTTCCCGTTCGGGAGAGACAGACTGACAGATGCGCGTTGCGCTCAGCGCGCAGCTCTGATGCGCCGCACACCACACACTGACACAAATTTATTGAAATCACGAAAATACACAAAAAAAATCGCTCGCTTCGTTCGCGTTGATTTTTCATTTCACATTCTTCATCTGTCAAATGTCGCTTTCTATCATTTCACGAATACGGAGCTGAAAATGTATCAATTTATTTTAACTACCGGTACTATTGTTATTTATTAATGTTTACGTTAGTAAACAGGTAAAGTCAGAAAGTAACAAAGTAGGCCTATTAAGTAGGGCTTAGCCTAATTTTCAGATTATATAAGCCAACTGTATGTTAAGATAAGACTATTTATTATACACAGCATTACTGGTACCTACTACCTAATGATAATGAAGTATTGTATATTTATTCAAATTTCATACAGTATAGAATAATGTATTTTCAAATGTAAATGTACCGGTAGGCCTAGTGCAGTAGTGGATTACAAAAATATTTTTTAATATTCTGATATTACCGGTGACAATTTTTTGATTGATTGATTTTGATGTTGCATTTAACTGTTTAATTTATTATGTAGATTCAACATACTAAGATAAGCTTTGAATGAAACGCTCAAACTTGTAAGAAAGGAATGTAAAATTGTTCTTATGAGCTGTACGATATTTTGGATTTTTTCAGATATGCATGAAATGATCTACGTGACTTTGTATGGATTATGATGAGGTGCGCGACGAGCCAATTTCAGATGCGCGGTGATCTCAAAACAACAAAGCGTACCTGCGCGCTCATGCATGCATTCCAACTTGGGATGACATGACATGACTATAATGTCTTGTATGTTGTAGGTCCCTTAGTTAAAACGTACCCGAAATATGGGTACGTTATTGATCGGGTACGTTTTAACCAGGTTACTTTTTCACTTGTTCCCTGACATTCCCGCAGTTTAAGATCCTACAATGCGTCTCTGGTCATTCCCCTTTTCACTTTTACTGTTTACAGCTTTAAGAACATTATATTACTGTATTACAGTATTATATCATATATAGGTCAGTAGGTGATTAGATATATTGTTTCTCCCTATTCTGTTATCTATTCCTGTATTTGCCACCTTTATGCGGTACCAACTACCAACAGACCAATGCGACTGTAGTGGTGCTGTTATTCGTCCTGGATGTGGGCGGCAGTATTTCTCTCCGCTATATTTATTGTCCTTCCTGGTGGCGGCTGTAATGAACACATTAAACCCGAGACTCCCAACGTGGCTACCAAGTTGAAACCGCTTCATTTCGTGTTGGTCGGCACCCTAGATGGCCACATCCACGCGCTGGACGCGGCGACAGGACGCGAGGCCTGGCAGTTTATGGGACAGAGCGACGGGGCCGCGCTGCTCAGCTCGAGCATAACGCAACTCAAACTATTCGGGGACGACAGCGCCGATCGTCTGGTACCCGCGTTGGACGGGGGACTGTACAAATGGGACGGCGAGTCGCTCCAACCGCTCCCGATAAACGCGGAGAGTCTGCTGTCCACGAGCTATCGGTTGTCCGACCGGAGCGTTTTAGTCGGGGGGACCGACGCGAAGACGTACGGGGTTAACGCTCGCACTGGGAACCTCATGTACATATGCGGCACCTCGGGGTGTCAGCGGTCGCATCTGCTGACAGAGGATCAGGATCTCGTGGTGATCCGCAGGAAGCAGCAGACGGTCCGCGCTGTAGAGGATCATTCGGGGTACGAACGTTGGAACTTTAGCGTCGGGGAATACGAGATAACCTTCAAGTCCGCTGTTACATACGAGAAGACGGTTGAAGACAACGAGGATGAGTTTATCGTCGAGGAGGATATTCCCTACGTTGTTCCACATAACTACGTCGGGGTCAATGACCTGTACCTTAAGGTGTTGGTGTCCGACGGGACGGTGTTCTCCGTGACGGAATCGGAGCCGCGGCGGGAGGCTTGGCGGTTCGTCGCAGGGAACCCCGTCTCCTCGGTCTGGGTACTCCGGGCCGGGACCCTCCGCCGGGTGGATCTATTCGCGAGGTCTACGGTCCCCAGTCTGGACCCCCCCGAGCGGTCGTCGTCCGACGGCACGCCGACTAGCGACTCCCCGTTGGTCTACCTCGGGATGCACGCCGGCCAGATGTACGTGCAGCACTCCGGGAGCCCGGCGCTGCTCCCCTACCTCGGGGCCGCCGCCTACCCCAAGGGATCCGCCGTGACCTGGCGACCCTACCTCGTGTCCGCGTCCTCGCGGCCCGCCCTTGAGGGCCCGGGTTCGACGCCAGCCCGCGACGAGGACGGGAGCAAGGCGCTGGTCTCGTGGAGTCAGTACAACGACTTGGACATCGGTTACTATCTGACGGCGTCGGAACGGATTTTCGAGGAACGGGGCGAGATTGGGGGGAACGCCGCGGAACTGGGTGAGGCTGAGGAACGCGTTCCTACCGAGGGCCAAGGAACCGAGGGAGAGGGTCCCGGTTGGTCGGCGTGGGACCTTGTTAATGGGGTTGGAGGATTCCTCAGCAAGTAAGTATAGTTGCTCGATATAGAGTTAGTTTGCTAGTGAAAGTATCACCATGACTATTTAACGTTTATTTAATTTTAATAAAAGTATGCACGCCGCTGTGTGGATGTTGGCCGAATATTTGGAATACAGTGACCCCCCCCCCCCACGTTCATTGCCAGGATCCATATACTGTATGCTGATATATGTGCGCTAAGTATCTGTGAAATAACATACCATAAATAAATTATATATCCTTAGTAATAACAAATTTTCAGGGCTTTTCATTGATTGAAAAGTAGCCATAGCCAAGCCGTTCCACCCATACGAGCCTCTTCAGGACTATTCAATCAAATATAATAAATTGTATTTTATATGTTGCAGTTTCTAAAGGTATCCAGCGTTTTCCGTTAGGTTTACAATTAGCGTTGGGGAACACCTTGGTTTAGATTGAGGACTTATAGTTGTTTGTTTGTACATTGTTGGCCCTTGTGGTTATTTACTGTTTTGAGCTTATTGTTCTGATTTTTAGTAGTGATGTTGGTGGGACTTGAATAATGAATACCCTCTGCCAATCTGTCAGTTCTAGAACACCAATAGCTACTATGTGTGGCTGTGATAACCACAGCACAGATAGATACTTAATGTAACTGGCCTAAATTACCTCCATTCTGGAATATAATTAATCATAAACCAACCCGTTGAAATTTAAAGCAAAACACTATAATTCTAAATGTACCCCACCGATAGGACACCTTTTCTCTGGTGGTAGGAAATTCGCTGTTGATTCTTAATTTAATTTATTTTCCCACGATATTCCCCATCTCTATTTTATTGTTTTAGTGTTTTGGTTTGGTTCCCTCACCTGAACTTAGTGGCCTTGTATAACCTGTTCCTAACCTTCAACAGTTGCTAATTCTCAATGCAATTAGTATATTATTATTCAAGTGATTAATTTGGCATATCGCTATCTATTTTATTCATTAATTAAGCTAATTATTAATGCGATAATTGATAAACGATGCAGAAAATACCAACTAAAACGGCCTAAAATTAGTACCTTACTAAGCAGATAGGCCTATGGGACAAAGGATAATTTCTAGTAATAAGATTTATTGAAATTTATTATTTCATTGAAATATTTTCGGTGAAATTATTAACTTATTTTCGGTGAAATAAAAATTGTGGGTTCCAATTTTGCTAGAATAGAAACATACCTCGACCGATCTAACTAGACTTTTCTATATGTTGGCGGGGTTTTCCGGAATGGATTTTTTAATTCTATCCAGGTGGTGCAGCTTATATTGCTCAATTACGTCTGTCGTTATCACACTGTGGTTATCGAAGAGAATAGCTGCAGTCATTAAAGCCAATATTGTTTAGCCATATAAATACGATAACTTATTTAATTTTCATCGTTTTTTAATATAAATTTATTATTTAATTTTAGATGGTACAAAGAAGCTTTAGTTACATTCAGTGTCAGCGCCTGTTCGCTCTACTATATATGGCACCGTTGGAGCTGCAGTGGCGCAATTACCATGGCGACGGTCAGCAGTAGCACCGCGACTCTCTGCTACGAGACTCCGGACGCCGCTGTAATCATGCCGACGACGGCGTCGGTCGGCAGCCTCGCTGCCGAGCACCAACTCCCGGAGTTCGTGTCCCGATTCGAGACGGACTTCCAGGACATCGTCTACATCGGGAGGGGCGGCTTCGGTGTCGTCTTCGAGGCCACCAACGCGGTGGACAGCTGCGCCTACGCGGTCAAACGGATCGCCTTACCGGACCGGGAGGCCCCCAAAGATCGCGTGCTCCGCGAGGTGAAGACCCTCGCGATCCTGGACCACCCGGGGATCGTGCGGTACTTCAACTCGTGGCTGGAGGCGCCTCCTCCCGGGTGGATCGAGCATCGGGACTCGTCTAGCTTCCGAGTCGCTATGGACTCGGGGACGGTGACTCAACCGTCGTCCCAGCCGCCACCGCGACTCATAAAGAAGGTCGTCTCGCTCAGCGATATAATAAACTTCGCGCCGCCGCCGATTGCCACAAACACAGCGGATTCGCTGATGAACTCTAGTTGTTTCTCTGAGGAATCCTGCGGAACAGACACCGCCGGCTACTCGAGTTCCAACGACTCCTGTTTGAGGAACGTTTCCGTGCGGAACGAGGGGAAACCCGCGCGGAACGATTCGGTCGACATCGTGTTCGGCGACGGGGGCGCCCCCTCGCAGGAGGCTGCGGAATCCTCGCGTCTCACCGGTGGGGTCTCCTGCACGACCCAGTCGGTGAGCACAAGCACCTGCCGCAGTTACCTGTACATACAGATGCAGTTGTGTCGGAAGGAGACCCTCCGGGACTGGTTGGCCGCGGAACGGGACACCACCGACTACATCGAGAGACTCAGGTACTTCGAGCAGATCGTCGAGGCCGTCCAGTACGTCCACGACAACGGACTCATCCACCGCGATCTCAAACCTTCCAACATATTCTTCTCGCAGGACGGGACCATAAAGATCGGCGACTTCGGATTGGTTACCACCATGGAGGATCAGCACCCCGAGGAGGCGCGCTCCTCCGGGGGCGGGGAGGAGCGGCACACTGACCAGGTCGGGACCTGGTTGTACATGAGTCCGGAGCAGTCGTCTGGCACCGAGGAATACGGACAGAAGGTGGATATATTCTCGTTGGGGTTGATCCTCTTCGAGTTGTGCCATCCGTTCAGCACCCAGATGGAACGCGTTCACGTACTGAGCGAGGTGCGTTCCTCCAGACTGCCGCGTTCCTTCCATCGGGACCTGCCGGCGGTGGCCACTTTGGTGCTCGCCATGGTGGACCCGGAGCCCGAGGCTCGCCCCGGTTGCCAGGCGATCCTGGGTATGTCGCCGGTCTACGAGTTGGGCGAGTCGCGAAGGAGACGCAGCCAATCGGGTCGCAGGAACACCAGCAACTCGAGTAGCGGCGACGTCGAGTCGGACAGACAGACTGCCGACGTGCTACAGCAGTACGTCGGTCTGGGTGCTGGCGAACTAGTTACTGCGCCAATGTAGTTTAGCTAACGGTAGTCGCGTGGCTGTAGTTACAGGATATTCTTTCAGAGTCGCATATAGTTCGAGATGTTGTCATTGCGATGTTCATCGTCCCCTATTTTTTGTAATATAATAATGTAATGCAATGTTATTCTATAAGATGGTAAATATGTTAACAAACTGGTTGTTTGATGAGAAACCAATAATACAAGTTGTATAAAACAATAGGTATATCAATTAATTAACAGTCAATTAAAATATGTATCTCGGTAATCATTTAAGGCCCGTTTCCGCGCTGCTTTTTTTTAGTTGAAACAATTTCTAGAAATTATTTGCTTCAAGATGAATCTGAGAATTTTCGAATGCTAAAACCTAAAATATAGAATAAAGCTCAAAAAAATAATTAATATAAAATAATTATCTAATTCTAGAATATTCATATTATATCTTAATTTTAAATGAACGTTAGAAAAGGCATAACAAGCTTGAAAAAAAGCTCAGAATATCTCACATAAAAAGGCAGCGCGGAAACGGTCCTTATCACCGGTTACATTTTTATCTGTAAATTAGAATGGCACAATAATTTTAACTTTTAAATGGGCAATTTCAGAATATATATTATTATATATTATAATATATATTATTGTAGTTTAAATTAGTGATATTTGTTTCTAGAATTAGTGATTCTTAGATATATATTTTTCGAATCGATATTTATTGCGGTTAGAAATAATTTTTTTTTTTCAGAAATATAATTTTGTTGCACAATGAACCTAAATTTAATCAATACATTTTGTATTTTATGGCCTAGAAGTGTTTATTTAAATACGAATTGAGTGGCACTCACTCACAATAACTCGAAAATTACAAGCCAATATTTGAATCGAAAATTACAAGCCAATATTGGAATTTGTGGCTTATTTGAATGGCTCATTTTTGTTGAACGTCACAAACACAAACATGGTTGTAACAGGTTTATTAAATGTTTTCTTAATATTATTGTATTGCCAAATTAATGTTTTAAATTCAATATAGATTGTTGATCATCAGCTTCTAATAATAGCCAATCATAATGAAATACTTTTTGCCATTTTCGAATTCAAAAAGCGATTTGCATCAAAAACATGACAGTGAATATGTATTATGTGGCGAAGGCCATCGTACTATCACGTCCGCAGTAACGCTTAAGGTTTGTGCTTATGTCGCAACTTAACATATACTTACAATTTAATTTAATTATTGATTTAATGTTATTTTTCAATCAAAGTACACGTACCGGTATGTATTGATGTTCTTTTGTCATATTAAGCGTAACACATTCATTTTCATAAACCCGAGACTTTAATAATAAAATATTATTTTCCTACAAGTTTAAATAAGAGTTATAGTATGTGCTGAACTAGAGCTAAGCACCATTTTAGTGAGCAAACGTTGTAGAAAAATTCTCAAAATATTTATCAAAACTTCCAAAATAGAAAATGATTAAGAACATCAGTTATTATGCCTAAAAATTATATTTTAATTACTATTTATTCCAGAATTTTCCAATACCGTTGGGAAATTACATAATTTGCTAACTAAAATGGCGCTCTAAGTTAGTTAGCGTTGTTGTGTCCACCTAACTACGTTTGTTTTTCTATTTGGTTTACGTTTGTGCTCGGGGGTGTAATTGAATTACTCTTCCTAACTACTATTAATCGTTCATTACCGATTTTGTATGTAATGAAGTATACCTACCAGACGACAATGGGGATGGGTCCCCGGCTTGTTAGTGCCGTTAGTCTGTAAACACATGAAGTATACCAGGCGACAATGGGGATTGGTCCCCGGCTTGTTAGTGCCGTTAGTCTGTAAACACATGAAGTATACCAGGCGACAATGGGGATGGGTCCCCGGCTTGTTAGTGCCGTTAGTCTGTAAACACATGAAGTATACCAGACGACAATGGGGATGGGTCCCCGGCTTGTTAGTGCCGTTAGTCTGTAAACACATGAAGTATACCAGACGACAATGGGGATTGGTCCCCGGCTTGTTAGTGCCGTTAGTCTGTAAACACATGAAGTATACCAGGCGACAATGGGGATTGGTCCCCGGCTTGTTAGTGCCGTTAGTCTGTAAACACATGAAGTATACCAGGCGACAATGGGGATGGGTCCCCGGCTTGTTAGTGCCGTTAGTCTGTAAACACATGAAGTATACCTACCAGACGACAATGGGGATGGGTCCCCGGGTTGTTAGTGCCGTTAGTCTGTAAACACATGAAGTATACCAGACGACAATGGGGATGGGTCCCCGGCTTGTTAGTGCCGTTAGTCTGTAAACACATGAAGTATACCAGACGACAATGGGGATGGGTCCCCGGCTTGTTAGTGCCGTTAGTCTGTAAACACATGAAGTATACCAGGCGACAATGGGGATTGGTCCCCGGCTTGTTAGTGCCGTTAGTCTGTAAACACATGAAGTATACCAGGCGACAATGGGGATGGGTCCCCGGCTTGTTAGTGCCGTTAGTCTGTAAACACATGAAGTATACCTACCAGACGACAATGGGGATGGGTCCCCGGGTTGTTAGTGCCGTTAGTCTGTAAACACATGAAGTATACCAGACGACAATGGGGATGGGTCCCCGGCTTGTTAGTGCCGTTAGTCTGTAAACACATGAAGTATACCAGACGACAATGGGGATGGGTCCCCGGCTTGTTAGTGCCGTTAGTCTGTAAACACATGAAGTATACCAGGCGACAATGGGGATGGGTCCCCGGCTTGTTAGTGCCGTTAGTCTGTAAACACATGAAGTATACCAGGCGACAATGGGGATGGGTCCCCAGCTTGTTAGTGCCGTTAGTCTGTAAACACATGAAGTATACCAGACGACAATGGGGATGGGTCCCCGGCTTGTTAGTGCCCTTAGTTTGTAAACACATGAAGTATACCAGACGATAATGGGGATTGGTCTCCGGCTTGTTAGTGCCGTTAGTCTGTAAACACATGAAGTATACCAGGCGACAATGGGGATGGGTCCCCGGCTTGTTAGTGCCGTTAGTCTGTAAACACATGAAGTATACCAGACGACAATGGGGATGGGTCCCCGGCTTGTTAGTGCCGTTAGTCTGTAAACACATGAAGTATACCAGACGACAATGGGGATGGGTCCCCGGCTTGTTAGTGCCGTTAGTCTGTAAACACATGAAGTATACCAGACGACAATGGGGATGGGTCCCCGGCTTGTTAGTGCCGTTAGTCTGTAAACACATGAAGTATACCAGACGACAATGGGGATGGGTCCCCGGCTTGTTAGTGCCGTTAGTCTGTAAACACATGAAGTATACCAGACGACAATGGGGATGGGACCCCGGCTTGTTAGTGCCGTTAGTCTGTAAACACATGAAGTATACCAGACGACAATGGGGATGGGTCCCCGGCTTGTTAGTGCCGTTAGTCTGTAAACACATGAAGTATACCAGGCGACAATGGGGATGGGTCCCCAGCTTGTTAGTGCCGTTAGTCTGTAAACACATGAAGTATACCAGACGATAATGGGGATGGGTCCCCGGCTTGTTAGTGCCGTTAGTCTGTAAACACATGAAGTATACCAGACGACAATGGGGATTGGTCCCCGGCTTGTTAGTGCCGTTAGTCTGTAAACACATGAAGTATACCACACGACAATGGGGATGGGTCCCCGGCTTGTTAGTGCCGTTAGTCTGTAAACACATGAAGTATACCAGACGACAATGGGGATGGGTGCCCGGCTTGTTAGTGCCGTTAGTCTGTAAACACATGAAGTATACCAGACGATAATGGGGATGGGTCCCCGGCTTGTTAGTGCCGTTAGTCTGTAAACACATGAAGTATACCAGACGACAATGGGGATTGGTCCCCGGCTTGTTAGTGCCGTTAGTCTGTAAACACATGAAGTATACCAGACGACAATGGGGATGGGTCCCCGGCTTGTTAGTGCCGTTAGTCTGTAAACACATGAAGTATACCAGACGACAATGGGGATGGGTCCCCGGCTTGTTAGTGCCGTTAGTCTGTAAACACATGAAGTATACCAGGCGACAATGGGGATGGGTCCCCAGCTTGTTAGTGCCGTTAGTCTGTAAACACATGAAGTATACCAGACGACAATGGGGATGGGTCCCCGGCTTGTTAGTGCCGTTAGTCTGTAAACACATGAAGTATACCAGACGACAATGGGGATGGGTCCCCGGCTTGTTAGTGCCGTTTGTCTGGATTCTGAAGAAACATTGACTGTTTCATATTATTTATACGTTTTGTGACGTGAAGGGCCACTTCATTTATTTTGATTGTTTAACAATTTAATTGATTTTTATCACGGTCGGTTCGCTTAAGTTATCATCTCTACTGATGACAAAATAATGGTGCATTCGTAAATAGTGACAGTGAACATTGAATTAGAATATCATTGAGTTTATGAACATTTTTTGGGGTCGAATAATAATAATAAATGCTACTGCTTTTGTACTTACACTTAAAGTGTCGTATATACCAAGTCTGTTTATTTACCTATAAAATGTTTCTGAGTCTGACTGTCTGAGTCTGAGTGTAATTTACTCAACTTCCGGTGATTGGTGACTTTATGACGTCATAACAAACCCCTATAACACACAATTCAGATGTCGTCAATTGTGTCGTTAGCAAAAATTGTTGCGTTTGTATCTATTAGGGGAAACGCGCTGCCGTTAATAATCATAATAATATTAATAATATAATCTAACGATAATTTTATGTGAAATGTAAAACTACATATAAGTGCCGCTGTTAAACATCAGTTATCGTTGTTTATATTTGCATTATTTGTAAGATTGCCATAATAATAATTAATAATTGTCTAACAATTCTATGAAGTATCAAATAATTACTGATTTAATTAATTTAATTATTTAAAAGCCGTTTTTATAATTTTTCACCATTATCCAAAATATTGTTAACTCCTCCGAGTTGGTTGCCCTGTGTTAATTGTTTTAAATAATACACCTTGGTTTCTATGGTTACTGGTTACTCGTTCATTCCATCTATGGCGATGCTGTTGTTTGAACATTGCCAACTCTCTATGTGCTATTAATATAATAATAATTAATCCAATTAATTTCTACCTAATTATGTAACGGTTATTCTTACACTATTCGGTTTGTTCTAGAATAATAACTGATAAGGAGTGAATATTTCATTATAGATGTACTAAAATTATTTCGCTCTTCTAGGTTTACAATGAAATTTCAAGTAATTTTAGACTTGATGGATTGGCGCATATTTTCCGAAATTTAGCCACGAAATTATTATTGCAGTTTGGCCCACAGTTTTATTCTCCTATTATTATTCTACTTCCTAGACTAAATTAATTTGTTTGATTTTATCCGATTTTTTGGACTTAGTTATTGTCCTATCGTTGTAGGCCTGTAGTTTGTTTTTGGGTCGTCGGAAATATTAGTTTATTAGTCTCTTTATGTGATGACTCAAAGTCATTTTGTGTTTTTTTCACGAAAGATTTTACTAGCTATATATATGATGCAATTGTTTTCTTAACATTGGGAGGGAGGGGGATATTGATAATTTGTAATTGTGGTGTAATATTATGACGTCTTATTATTGTTTATATAAAATATAAACCGTAAATGCTGCGAAATACCATTGCTTTTATAATGCAGTTCCCGGAGGGGGGGGGGGGGGGGGGGGGGGGGGGGCTGGATATTGTACCGGTGGGTAGTGATGTAGTTCTACTGAACGGTGGGTAGGGTACGCAGCAAACTTCGCCCGCGTCCAATATTCGCCCTCAAAATACGTGTTAAAATAACATCATCGATTATTGTTTTGTTGTTTTGGTTAGAAAAACGCGTCTCTGTAACCTGCTCCTTTGCCTCAATCGGGCGAAGGCTGGACGTGGGCGAAAACTGCACTCAACCGTAGTGTAGTAGGCCAAATTAGCTAAGTAATTCGATGATATTTATTACAGGATGTACCGTACGGTTGAATAAAGTACAAAACAAGTAATAAAGCAGTAATTAACGCACGGCCTACTTTTCATCTTTCAAATACGCCATAGGGCAAATTATTTTGGTTTTCTAAACAAAATTGAGATGTTCTACATTTTTTATAAGCGTTTAGAAACTTTTCACAGTGAACATTTTGAAAAAAAAACCCTGCCGGAATTTCATGATACCACGCACTTTACGCGGTGCCCCCCAATCGCGTCTCTACCACACCTATAACTGCAATTTTTAGCTTTTAATATTTGTACCAAAATAAATTAATTTATAATATACCGTGCTTATTTTATATTGACAAAACTACCAACATCAAATGCCGCAGACATTCATTACTCAATTATCATTGGTTCTTGAACTTAAATTCAAGGTATTGAATCCATTGAATACATGTCTATTGTGTAATTGTATGCTAACACTACTGTCTGTGTGTCTGCAACGCTGCCGCAAACTGCATTCATTAATAATCATTCACTGTCTGACACTCAACCTGTGCATAACATTGCCCTGCGCACGGATTCAAACAACTAGCACCTCCTCACTGTGTACCGTATAGCTGCCCTATTGGTTTGAGTTGCCCAGGATCCATCTATGTTAAGGGGGAGGGGGTTGCTGGAGGCAGCTGTTTACTTATATTACGCCACGGCTTCTACATTACGCTGCTACTGAATGCAGCTGCTACTGCAATAAACTGGCCTGGGAAGGGAAACCGCCTTCACTTCACAAGAATACTAACAACCTTATATTCTAAGTCCGATGCTTATATTATTTTGTTATTGATTCTAAAGATGTTATTTATATTGCCTTTGAAATAGTAACGCCAAAGAAATAGTGCATGCTGCTATCTCTGTAAATATTACTGTGTTGACAGTATACCCTGGTTGTTTCTGCCACAAAGTTAGTATAGGTCTACTTTACGAATTTTGTTGATAACAATGGAAGAATTATTCAATAGGTTTAGCGGTGAACAACATTCGAAGTATAAATAAGCAAATAATAATGCCCACAGTATTAGTCAGTACTGTTCGCATGGGCCTATAATACAGTACACTACGTTGCGTTGGCTCTACTGCTAGTGTTAGTATGAGGCCCTAACCCTAATTAGATATTGCCATTTAAAGTATTAATTAATGCTACAATGCCAGTGTGAAGGTGAAACCGAAAATTTAAATTCATTTAGGTGGTAATTGTATGGCAAATATAACCAATAACGACCCTGTGAAGAATACCAGGTCTTCACTTTTCGGTCGAAATTCTATTGGAATTTTCTATACGAAGAATTTGTATTTTTTTCTAATTTATCTTTATTAAGTGTTTTATAGCACTTATTTCTGTGTAACTTGTATAGATACTTATTCGTTTATTGTTTTGGTTAGAATCAGCCCTTCTGTAACCTGTGTTTTTGGTGAAAACCTAGTGGTATTCTTCACATGGGGTTAAACTGCAAAGTGAAACATGGGCCCCTTGTGAAGTGATTTTTAGGTCCGCGTATCGACTCCACCAGTATTCACTACTTTGTTGTTGTTGTTGTTAATTTCTCGTTAGGTTTTGGTATTAAGAATTGATACGGCCCCCAGTGGCTCAGTTGGCAGAGCTTGGGACTTGGAATCTCTAGGTACCGAGTTCAATCCCCCAATCCGGTGAATGTTTTTTGTTGTAAGATTGGTAGTAAGCCATTCAAGGAGACAGTTCATGCGTTAGTAGACTCGGACCTTTGCGCGATTTTGTGCTTGTTAAATACAGTATTATGTCTCACTGCGCATTATATATTGAAATTATCTTTGGATTCTGTCGAATCCAAACTGTTAAAATATACTTTTGAGTAAATTGAATCTGAACGTACTGTAAATGTATCAGAATGAGAATCAGCACGGCAACTTCAGCTTCCGGAAACCTTAGAGACAAGTTTTTTTTTGTTAAATCGTTGAGGAGTGGTAGTGGCACGTCTTCACGTCTACCCTTCCAATAGGGCTGGTCAAGGGAGGGAAAAAACACTTTTCACATAATGTGTTTGTGCTCAAATTTTTATGAAATGCATACATTTTTTATTATTAAACTTTTAAAATAAAAGTAGAAAAATTACTCATTTTAATCAAAAGAATGTTAGTTATTTAACTCACTTGAATAATTGCAATCAAAAACTGCACATAATAATGATACATAATCATAATATTCACATAATCATAAAAATGCACATGATAAAATAATGAACATTAGAACATGCGCGTTACATGTTTTTTGGCTTAGCTTAGCAGGTCGGGTTACTTGATAATTTATATATCGTTCTTTATTGTCTGCCAATCATTATTGTTTATCTATAGGCCTAGTCGCCTACACAGTAGTGTACTGCATGTACTGTACTGTAGGCCTAAAATATTGCTGTTTTCCCGTTGACTGCATAGTGCATAGCATACTGTACAGCATAGGCCTACAGTATCTCAAATGTAATAGGACTGTAGCAGGACTTTTATAAAGATTACACTTCGGAATCGAAACTTGGTACGGGTGTAAACGCTACGCCGACAGCCGACAACAGCAAATATGGAAATATTGTAACCTGAGTTCGTGACTCTCGTTTATTGTTTTGGTTAGAATAACCTTCAACTGTAACCTGTTCCTTTCCCTCAATTAATATATAACATTAATTAGCTTTACTAATGGTTGTCGGTGTTGGTTGTCGGTTGTCGGCGTAGCGTTTATACCCACTTGGTACATAGGCCTACAGACAACAGACATAGTTAATTGTCACTTTATTCAGTTATTAGTGTATTGCTGTATTGTATTAGTTATTTATTTCCGGAGTTTTTAGTATTACAGTTTATCGGAAAAACCGTACCGGTAGGGATGGTGGGTGTACGTTGTACGGTATTCAGTTTCAGATATCATGGTATGGCAGTATGGTGAATGGCAGTACAGCAGTATGACTAGGCTACTACAGTACTAGCCTGCTAGCTACAGCATACAGAGCTATATTGCTGTATTGGCAGATTGGGCTCTATCCTGTTTGGGGGCAGCAGCCAGCCCAGCAGCCTTTTCAGAGTTCCGGTAGGTCTGTACCTGTCTGCTTGTTTAACAGTACCGGTATACTGGTATCTGACTATGATTTATGTGTGATTTGCTGATTTGTGTTTAAATTTGGTTTTCTATGCTACAACCTGACAACATTCTGTCATTCCTGATCCTGACTCTCGCTCTCGCTTATGGCTTATTCAGTTATTGTTTTGCTGTTTTGGTTCCTTTCAACTCGCCTTTATAACAGGCCCGTCTAAACACCCAAATCACACCAAATTGACCAAATCACAACAACATAACAAATCACACAAAATTACTCTAACAATTCTAATTTTTATTTTTTCAAATCGTTTATTGTTTTGGTTCCTTCTGGCTACCACCTGACCACTGTAACATGCTCCTTTACTTTTCAATTTTTTTTTCTGGTTTGTTTATCATTCGGTGTGATTTGGTTTGGTGTGATTTCCTGCAGTCATGGATAATTGGTTTTGGGATTATTTTTTGTTATTTGGTTTGTGATTTGGTGACTTGGTGTGATTTGGGTGTTTAGACGGGCCCTTTATCAGTTTATAACCAGCTAACTTTGATTAGTGGTGAATATAATTAATGCTACAGCATTTTGAATAGAGGTGAACATTAAATAATACTACGTACCGTATGGGTATGTATATGTAATACTACGTGTTTATATCGTGGTTGTCTAACATCATATAATTATGTATTTTGATTAGACAGAGGTGAATATGATTACCACATAATACTACAGTATTTTGCTTAGAGGTGAACATGATTAATACTGTACTACAGTATATTGAATAGTGATCAATACTACGGCGATTAATACCAAATACCAGGATATTTCAACCGTATGTTATTATTTCGTCCAATTAATTTGCATATTACTGTATTATGACACTGTATATATTTTCATGTTTTATTTTATCCATATGTAATTTTAAACGATTTTAAATTTAAGCTGCATAAATCATTTTAAGAGGGGACCTGCATGGAAACGAGTTCTATGAACTCATGCAGTTATCCCCGTCAGAACATTTTATTAGATAATCTTTAACATATAAATGTATATTATGTATATGTTCTTATGTATATGTATTTCTGTGTATTTCATGCGTTTCTGACAATAAACAACTTCAACTTCAACTTCAACCTCAGAACCTGCTCCTTTACTAGCCTGCCTGGTTTTGGAGGCCCCCAAACAGCCAAACACTGAAACAGGATAGGCTATTCCCCTATCACAGTATCATCTGCATACTGCAGTACTGGCCTATACCAGTATCAAGGCCTACTAGGACTGTAGGATAACTACTAGTTTCTCCAGTCAGCTAGTAGGCCTTGACCAGTATACAGATCGGTCCCTTAAATTTTATCTAATCATTATTTAGGCCTATTACATGTATTACAGTATTACTGTTTTACCAGTACTTTAGTTTCTACTGCACTGCTGCACTTCACTGGTTTACTTCACTTTACACTTAGCTGTAGAACTGACACTTTGATTCCCATCATACAGTCATAGGCCTACCATATTTGATTACCTAATAATTGATGTTACCGATATAATCTTTATTATAATATTTATTTATAATTCCAACAAATATATTACGAAAATGAGTACCGACCGCGAAGACCAAGATATGCGAATTAAATGTCAACAGAAACTCAAGACAACGACCGACCCGGTAGAGAAACTAAGACTGCAATGTTTGTCGCGTGGGAGTACCGGCATAAAGGGTCTCGGACGCACCTTCCGTATCTATGACGACGACGGCGACCTCGTTCTCTCCAAGGACGAGTTCAAAAAGGGAGTCAACGATTACGGATGTCAACTAACGGCGGAAGAACTAGAGGAGTGCTTCCTTGCCTTCGATAAAGACGCATCCGGGCAGATATCCTTCAGCGAGTTTCTACAACGACTTCGCCCCCCGATGAGCAAAGCCAGAATGGCGTTAATCAACACGGCGTTTAAGAAACTCGATACGTCCGGAGACGGAATCGTTACGTCCGCCGATCTAAAGGGAGTTTACGACGCGCGAAAACACCCCAAGTATATGAACGGCGAGTGGACGGAAGACCAGGTCTTTAATAGTTTCCTCACAGCGTTCGACACTCCCGATGATATAGATAATAAAATAACGAAGGACGAGTTCATCAACTACTACGCCGGGGTCAGCGCGTCCATCGATGGCGACGCCTATTTCGATCTAATGATGCGTCGCTCCTGGAAGATTTAGCCCGTCTAGGACGCCACAACAGCGTAGACACGTCGCTAGGTAACACGTTTAAACTATTTCTTTTAATATCCTCAACTCTCTATACAGATTAATGTTTTGTTTTTTATTAATAGCGAACTATATTGGTCGAACCCAGGAGGAGGACGTCTACAACTCTGTAATCGCTTTAACTCCTTCGCGTCTATAGATTTTATTCCTTATTTTTTTTCTCTAAACCTTATATTTTTTTCCCAAATAGGCAACGTGGGAGAATTAAACTCAGTTTGTGTCTGTTTTATTATATTTTAACTATTTTAACTTTATTTTAATTATTTCCGCGGTTTAAGATTAACGATATTTTATAATTTCGTCTCTACGACTGTCGTTGTTGTTCCTCTTGTGTTTTAAATGTCTAAGTTCCTAATTTACCGGTATTTCCAACACAAATGATTCAATATATATCCGAACTAATCATATGAATATCTCGAATCATTGTTCAAACAGTATTAATTGTTTATATTTGATATTATTAATTCGGTTTTAATTATACATATCTCAAAAAATATTTTATAATCTATCACTTAAAAGATTAATAATTTTTATTAATAACTAAACCCGTTTGTATTCCGTTTAATTTGTGCTAAAAACCGCCCTAAACCCGGTTCACAATGAGACATGTTGTGCGTCTTTAACATAATCGCAAGATTTACCATAGTTTGTGTGAACCGGGTGTGAAGGTGAGAATTATTTAACTAACATTTATATAAAATGTATTACTTTTGGTTATAAAAATAGATAAGGAGTTGTATAGTTTTCTAATATAAATGAAGTTGAGATTATAAATTATTATATATGGACGACCGCTGTTGTAAATGTTTCTTGTTTGCTTTATTTCGTAATAACAGAAATAGAACAACATAATTGTACATTTATTATTTCACTAACTTGCAATGCGCAATTAGAAACAGTTCGTAACATATAGTTTGTTTTTAAGTTTTGTTTAAAAATACGAAATACAAGTTATTGTAATCCCAATTATACTTGTGTCATCGACTGTCCCCGATTAGCACTTCGTCTCAACGACACAATCTTTCTTTCAACCCGAATAATATCTATTTTTAGATAATTTTTTATCATTCTTTATATTGTTCTATTTCTATACTGGCTGTGACGAGGTGGTGGCGGTTGGCTGTCGGTTCTTAGGCATTGGCCGCTGGCAATAATAAATGGCTTTTTTACTGCTATTTTGGTTAATAATTTAGTATAATAATTATTAATTATAGTTTATTTACATTTAGTTTATGTTATGTAGTTCTTCTATTTCTAATAGCATATATTGTTTTCATATTACCGGCTGAATAAGGGTGTACCAAGCGATGGCGGAGAAACAGTGACAGACGGATGTAACCAAAACAATAAATGTTGGTTATTGTGTGGTTGCGGTCTTTCATTGGATAATCCCTCTATAGCAGCTGGTGCATCCTAATAAGCAATTGAATAATAAATATTTGAAGTCAGCTATCTGTACTGTCATTGGTTAGTACGGAGGATTGTGAGTGATATATTGTGCATTCAATTAGATTATGAATTATTATGATTAACAGTTTACATTTATGTTTAAGTGTATTAAGTGCGCAATTTATAACCAATAGTGATTAAAATGTTATCATTATATTATTATAATTATAAACTGAAACATTTCTTATTGATACGGAAGAGTGACGGCACCTATAATGGGACAATGGATTATTTATTACAAGGAAATAAAGTAAGTATTTCGCCATGTATCCTGTCAGACTTCGCTTCCACGTAGTGCCGGTCCGGTCCAGATGACCTAATTCAGCCTACTGCGCAGCGTATTGCACACAAATCATGTCAGTATTGAAGCACTCTGGGAAAACCAAAGCCATCACACATTGGTGTACTAGCCTTCGAATTAATTATCTTGGTTTAATAGTTGCGGTTTTTCGGATTATCAACTCACGTTGACAACAACAACAATAATATTATTATCAATTAGTTTATATACATGTTCACAAATAAACTACTTTATTTCACTGCTCGTCTATCGTCGTCACGTGCTCTTCTGTAAGTTAATATTCATAAAAAATAAAGCTCCATGCATATTGCATATATTATCAAGGCTGAACAACAAGATTAAGTTTTTTTCTTCCATTTAATTTTCATTAATAACTGTACTGAAGCCTTTGTTACACACATATAGCGCGAGTTTATAATAGAAATAGATTGAAACATATAAAAGCTGATATGAGCCTCTTGGCTCCGACACTATATACCATTTAGTCCTGATATAAGGATTTACACTTTCTGGACCACCAAACTACGAAATAACGGCGAAATAACCAACACCAAATTAAATAACCGAGTTACTTACAAACAATAAAAATTAGAAAATATACAAATTATATAACTTTTGGGAACATCAACAGTATTCCAAAACTACAACAGACACCGGAAACGAAATTAATATTTTAGTTTTGCACGAATATAAAAATTAGCATAAATACAAATTATCGATTTATAAAACAAATTATTTAATTAAACGCGTCACATTTATTTTTTTTACGAAGTCGTATAACTCGCTACTGAAAATAACTTAGACAGCAATAAAGTAATAAAAACCACGATTTTTACGTAATGTTTATGTAATTGCATCAACATTGAATACCACCCGATATAATAAAATGTATATCTAATTGGACGGAAGAGAAAATTATTAATTATCTTTACCTTGTCCGGACAGACCGAACGAACCCTGTGATATAAATATTTACTAAACCAGCAAGTAATACAATACAAGATTATCGATAAATAAGATACCCAGTTTGTTGGTAGTGCAATAAATATATACATCTACAACTAAAGATAGACAGTATTACAATTAATTAATATGTTAATTAATTTATTAATTAACTTGTTACGTCAAATAAATAAGGGCACTTTTTAAATCAAATAAATAACTACTTTTAGCACAATAACCTACGATATATTATTAAAATAAAATGACGCATTATTATATCTCGTCACTTTGATTTGCGGTTTCTGGAATGCTACGTTTCCACCTGGTATGTTCTACTATTTCTCCAAGTACACCATCTTTCATTTTCCATGCCCTCATCATTGATATATTCCCCCATTGTCCCCATATTGGACAATCACCAATTTCTGCTGTTCACACTGTATCTATGTACACTATCGCTGTGACATGTTTAACTTGTTATTTTATATTGTCATTTTTAACTGTTGAATGTCCATCTCCGCCATCTTTGCCATGATTCCCAACAAAAGGGCCACTCAAATTAATTCGTTCTCCATCAATATGTTCACTGTATTGTTCCCTACTCTGTTCAACGTCTCTTACCATGCTATGTTGCCCATCTCTTATCATGCTATGTTCCCCATCTCTTTCCTTGATATCTTCCTCACTATATTCAACATCTCTTACCATGCTATGTTCATCATCTTTTTCCCTATTATGCTCCCCAACTTTTTCCCTACTATGTTCCCCACCTTTTTCCCTACTATGTTCCCCAACTTTTTCCCTACTATGTTCCCCAACTTTTTCCCTACTATGTTCTCCAACTTTTTCCCTACTATGTTCCCCAACCTTTTCCCTACGATGTTCCCCAACCTTTTCCCTACTATCTTCCACAACCTTTTCCCTACTATGTTCCCGAACTTTTTCCCTACTATGTTCCCCAACCTTTTCCCTACTATGCTCCCCAACTTTTTCCCTACGATGTTCCCCAACCTTTTCCCTACTATCTTCCACAACCTTTTCCCTACTATGTTCCCCAACTTTTTCCCTACTATGTTCCCCAACTCTTTCGATGCTATGTTCCCAATCTTTTTCCCTACTATATTCAGCATCTCTTACCATACTCTGTTCCCCATATCTTTCCCTGCCATGTTCCTTATCTCTTTCCCTGCTGTACCTACAATATTCCCCACTTCTTTCCCAGTTGTACCTACTATATTCTCTACTTCTTTCCCTGCTGTAGCGGCTAGTTTCTCCGTCTCTCTCCTTGCTGTATCTGCTATGTTCCCCATTTATTTTCCTGCTGTATCTGCTAGTTCCCCTATCTATGTCCCTGTCGTATCTACTATGATATCCACTTCTTTCCCTGCTGTACCTACTAGTTTCCACACCTCTCTCATATCTGTACCGACTGTGGTCTTTATTACTCGCCCTGTTACGTTCCGCAGTACTTATTTCCCTTCTCAACCTGCTATGTTCACCATATTTACTCCCTACTCCTCCTATGTCCTTTTCTTCGCGGGAGGGTATGCTCACTCCCACTCCATCGGTTCTATCCACTTTATCCCCGGCCCCCAACTCCTCTATGCCACTTCGTTTTATTTCTCCCATAATTGCGCCGTCGATATTCCGCCTACGTTTCGCAATATTTATAAGATCAGCCACGTCATCCTCCTCCTTAACAACATCGGTTTTCCTATCGCCATCCAAGTCGGAATACTCTGATATACAGAAGTTCCTACGTCCGCCGAACGTTATAACGTAGTTCTGTAAGTCGGGGTGTTTGCAGGCCTGTTCGACGCAGAGGATGGCGCTGCTGCGGTAGACGAACGTAACGAATCCGTAGTTGGAATCAAAGTGGAGAGAAATCCTTTCGATGTCGCCGAATCTGCGGAATAGTTTCTCCATATCGGAGCGAGTGAGTGTGCGCGGTATGCGTCCTACATAGACGACGCGTCGGTCGTTCTCTTGTGCAGTTAGCTTGTTGTCGCGTTGGCTGCGTAGCTCGAGTTTACGCACCCATTCCCTGGCCTCCTTACCACGCCGTCTATACGGGTTACTATCCCTACTTTCATCAGAATCCAATCTATTAAATCTTTTATTATCGTTACCAGTCGCGCAATCCTTGTTGTTTCTTTTATCTGATTGGTTAATTAGGCCTAAGGAATCCAGACCATTGGTGGTGGATAGCAGGGTGTTGCTGGGTTTCCGTTTAACAGAGTAGCCCGTTAGTCTATCGATGACCTCCAACCGAGCCAGTCCTGGGTCAGCTCGACTGCGCTCCTTTATTAACACTCGTATATTGGTTGGCGGGTCCGCTTTCAAAGCGGGACGTTTGGCTACGTTGTCATCTGTTCGGCGGATTTTCTTCGCGCAAACGGAGCAGTCCGAACAGGTAGAGGAAGCGCTCGATTCGTCTGAACTCGACAGAGAACTGGAATCGTCAGATATCGAACCGGTTTCATTCGGTGGGTCGATCCTTAAACCTTCCCGACTAGGGGAATCTCCGTATCCACTGATTTCTTTTGATAAAATCAGCGATTTATTTACGTTCGGCGGGGATGGTATGTCGTCGTCATTCATCGATAGATAGGCCGGTAGTTTGCTAAAGAGTCGGGGATTGTTCTCGGGAACGCAATCCGACGTTGAGACCTCCTCGAACATATAATGGGGGACTCTAGAGTACAGTTGGCCGGATTCAACCCTCGCAGACAGACTGGCGTTGTCCGCGTTGTCGTGGAATGTTTTTGAGGTTTGTTGGATGTCCGGGAATGCGCCGTAGTCGGACCAGCCCCCACTGCTGTCGCTCGAACTGTCGTCGTAAACATCGGCGTCGTTGCGGCGACGTCGCTTACGGGAAAGCGGGCCAATAAGAGGCGAGCTCCTACACGTTTGACTCATCTGACTGACGGTCTGCTACCGGTAGGCCTGGCCTAGCACTGCAGCACCTAGTGCAGTGGAACCACTAAACCACAACATACAGATTCAATGTTTTTATTTACCAATGAATACTTTCATCAACATCAACAAACTACCAACTAACAATTAATATTTATATACTTAAACTGATCAAACAGAAGAAGAACATCACAAATAAGAAATATTATTATGACAGGGGGGGGGGGGGGGGGGGGGGGGACTGGACGCAATTCTCAATTAATATCCTGCCCCAATGTTAAATTCTCATTCGAATTTCCCCTGGAGACGGATGATTTTTTATTGCGTAGAAAGTCCCCATCCCCCCCCCCCCCCCTGTCTAATAACAGATGTTATTTACGTCCAATTTCCCCTAGAGAGGAATGAATTTTTATTGCGTCCAGTTTTCCCCCTATCTCTAATAAAGATAGGCTAATATCTATTGTATGCGATATTGTTACGATATTTATGTGACATAACTCAACTAAGTCGCTTGCGTAAAGAGCCGGCCATAACTCTTGGGAATCACATCAGATACGCCTGCGTTGCACACTTGAGATAAGCTTGCGCACTTTTCACTGGGTAGATATATTATTCGCATGATAATGTTCTATGTCCACTTGAGGTCCACTGACAAGCACATTATCCATATGTCACTCTCTAGTCTCTAACACGAGTAACGAAAACAATATTACAATGAATCCTTTACTGTGTTTATGGTACTGCAGGCCTATTTTTGTCCAAATTTAAATGTTTTAATCTTTTAGAATGTGTGTCATGTCACGTCGCGCAGGTTATTGTTTTTACTCAATTATAATTCGAATGTGGATGACTTCCCCTACTATAATCCTATTATTGCATCGTCAAAATAATCTGAACACGTGAAGTAACACTTTAAGCCATGGTTACACGTAACTTAGCCGAACAATAAAATCTTATATTTGTTAACCCTCTATCACGTTAGACTACATATATGCTACAATTATTTTTTTTTCATAAATTCTTCCCACTTATAAGAATAAGAAACCAAACAATTGACATATACAGTACATGTTGTTGCACATATGTACTACAACTACTACTAGGATCGGCATGCTACATTGCAGCTGCATTTTTAAGAATGCTGTGCCGGCTTATCGACAAAATTGCACCGCCACAACTCCCTATCACCCATGACATTTGCTAGATCATCCGCATCTTCAAGTCCAGTGTCCTTTAAGATGCGTCTCAAGAAAGTCATGGGCTGTCCACCATGCTTATTCACTCCATGAGGCTGCCAAAGTACAAGATTATGCACTGGCTGGTCCTCACGGCGAAAGCAATGTCCTGCAAAGAGGAGGCGATTTTGTTCTAGTGTCAAGCTTGGGGGAACCAATGAGACACCTCCAATGTTATATAGTGTCTGGTTGGAGATGTGTGCATTGTACTTGACACAATGAACCCGGCGTAGCATTCTTGTGAATGTGCCATGCAGAGATTTGGTGTCCTCAGCAGTTAGAGCCCAGCATGGACTCCCATAGAGGAGTACTGGAACTACTGCTGCTCTAAATAATCGGACCTTATGTTTCCGATTAATTCTCGGTGACTTCCAAATCTTGGAAAGCCTATTCAAGGCTGCCCATGCCTTTCCCTTACGTATTCGAAGGTCCTCACCTGACTTCCGGATCCATGACCCCAGGTAACAGAAGTCGTCCACATCCTCAAGCATACCATCTTTTGAGCTTATGCTCATCCGATCAGAGACTTGCTGAGGACTTTCAAAGTTAACTGTCAAAATTTTGGTCCTTCTGGAGTTAATAAAAAGACCAACACTAGAAGCAGCATGTTCTAATGAGCTGGGGAGCCGTTGGGCTCCCTCTAGTGATTCTGAGAGTACTCCTAAGTCATCAGCAAAGTCTAGATCAGTTAGGTACTTGGCAGGATTTCCTCGACTTCTGGAGCCAGTAGGTGGAGTTATCATCACCCCATCATCATTATGATGATCTAAGGACATGCGTAGAACATAGTCAACAACAATTATGAACAAGAATGGTGCAAGTGTGTCTCCCTGGAGGACACCCCATAACACTTCAAATGGTTCTGTGTCACCGTCAACAGTAGACACAAATGTTGTTGAACCATCGTATACTGATCTGATTGCTGCAATAATTTCATCAGGAATCCCATATAATGAAAGTATGCTGAACATACGTGAGCGAGAGACTGAATCAAAGGCCTTGAAGAAGTCAACAAAGATAACAGCCAGATCCTGTCTTTCTTTTTTGATAACTCTTCAATTATACTTCTAAGTGCCAAAATGGGCTCCATTTTACTCCATTTATGGCTCCACCTTTACGGAACCCATTCTGATTTCCACGGAGCAGTCTCTCAATGGGATCCCTGATGCGATTTAATATAATTCTATTGTATAGCTTTGCAGCAATCGAGATCAATGAGATTCCCCGAAAAGAACCATAGAGTGTTAGGTTGCCCTTCTTGGGAACTGGCACCAACTTATTTGTTTTCATTTCTTGTGGGACTCTTGTTGTTCGGTACATGTCTACTATGATGGGATAGATGAGCTTTAAACACGCAGGTATTTTAAAGACCTCAGGGGGAACACCATCTACTCCACTGGCACGATTGGTCTTAATGCTCTTTGCAGCAGCCTTCACTTCTGCAAAGGAGATATCACCAATGGGAATATCTGGGAGTACAGACTCAGACACTTTTACTTCTATAAAGTTATCAGGCAATACCCTGTCAATATTGAGAAGCTTTTCAAAGTGGGCCTACCAACCATTGAGGCGATCGGCTGGTGATTCAGCCTTAACCTTGGTGGTTGGTTGGCTTTTTCGACCAGCAACGCTTTAGCGACCGCTAGTACTACAACGCTGCCGTGCAATGTAAAAAGACCGCAAGTTGCATTTTTCCAAAATTCACTTTTTCACTTTTTCTGGGTCTAAAAAATGCGCTCTATCTAATGGTATAATCGAGAACACCGTGTCTACTCTAGTTATCGAGATATGCAATGTAGAAAGGCCGTAAGTCACAACATATGTATATGTTGCAATGGTAAAAGACAATAAGTGCAATACAAAAGAGCGCAACAACTTAAATTTATGCGAAAAACCGTAAGTCACAAGACTTGCTGTGTTTTGTCATTGCATAGATAATAAGAAAACGTACATACGGTTTTATTGAAATATGTCTTTTAACTTGCGGTTTTTTACTATTAGCAGAAAAGGCGCAAAATTCAAAATTTGAATTTCACCAAGTAGTGACTTGCGGTGTTTTATCATAATATAGCTCTATGGCTACGGAACAACCTGCCGACTATTGAATAGACCTCTTGAATAGAGTTACGCCCTCGCGTCAAAATATCAGATAATTGTTGTTTCTCTATTTCACCTAGAGCAGAATTTAATGGGATTTCAAATCTGAAGATGACTTGGCGAGATCTGTTGTATGCATTATCATAAATTACCTGAAGAAGCCCTGATGATGGAAAGCTTGTAATAACTGTTATTAATTCCATTAGTCATCTGAGGTCAACCCGCCCTACCATAACTAAGAATCCCTTCGTAAGTGCTTTAAGCGAGATCAAAATAATGTTATAATGTCATAATGTTAAGTCCATCCAGAGGCTGATCAATACATAGTCAAAGAGACTAGATTCTATCGAACATAAAAATGACATTGGATTTGAAATCACGGACCTCGAAAACCACCATAATGAAAATTATAGCTCTGTGGTGTACTTCCTTCATACCACACGCACACATTATTGACCAACCAGACCCATACGGGCAGTTTTGTGTGGGAATGTTTAAACTTTCAAGGCAATTTTCACGAAATGAAAGTTTTTCACGCAGAAAACACTACTCCTCTTTAACCGTTATTTGTAATTTTCGCTTCATATGACAGGTAATTTAATAAACTTCGACAAATTTCGGGTAGTTTTTTTGATTTCATAATAATTCCCCGTTCCCAAGTTTTTTTATTTAAGCAACCACTTTCGAGTTATTTACAAATTTAAAACCGCAGTAGCTAAAGTCCCCCCCCCCCCCCCCCCACAATTTGTGCATTAAATTTATACAATGCAAAAACACCGCAAATGACAGACTTGCGGTGTTTTGTCATTGTGACATTTGTTTTTGCATTGTATCGAATGTATTTACAAATAGGTTGTACAATGCAAAAACACCGTAAGTATAAAAAATAATCCTGAAGTCAAAATATTAATGGAAAGCGAAAAATAATCACGTAGAAAAATTTCCCACCCCCAATTGCGTGGGATTATAAAAAATTAGTAATTTACGGAGATTTTAAACCAACAATCTGAAGGCAAACGTGTTTTACTAGAAATGACTTTTTGTGACTTCTTTTTACATTGCAATCAATAGAGCTCGTATAATTTCGATTTACGCAATGTATGACATGAAAATTACATTATAGTTATAGCATTACAATTTTTCAATCTTACAATGTAACGTTTATTTAGCTAAAATTTGTAATGTTTGTGATAGTAAAGTAATGGTATATTAGATATAGATTTTAAATGACAAAAAAGAACAGTAGCATAGCTAGTGTTGTTCTATTTTACCGTTGTGGTGCGAAGATATAAAGAGAAGAGTTCATGCCATCATAATATTCGTTATTTATAATTTCGGGTTAAATTGAGTTCTGTTTTTTCCCATTTATGTCTATTGTAAATATTTATAAAGCTAATAAATAATTTTTGTAATGTCTAGTACTTTATTATGTGTACAGATAGCAACGTGTGGGCACACCATTATACAAAATGAATTAATAAACTTTCATACTATTTTACTGATAGAAGAGAGAGGATAATGACAGGACAAGATTATTCATTGATGACGATGAGGTCGATGTTATTTCGTGTGTGTTAATTTATTAATATTAATATTCAAATATAAGTATATGTGTTAATTCTGTTTGTTTATTAAATATGTCTTGTACTATCTTGCTAAAGATTTCTTAGATTTATTATTTTTTAAGTCAAACTGTAGTGAATTCGATATTTTTGTGCCGCTATATTTTAGTGAGTTTTGTGTTGATAGTAACCGAGTTCGAGGTATAAAGAAATTTAAGGACGCTACTGATCTAGTATTACATTTATGTATTTTTGATGTCTATCGAAATAAAGATGTGATAAAAGGTTGTTTTTATTGTTATTTATTTCCCACATTAATTTTGTTACTTCAAGTTTGTAAATGTTTTCTAACGTTAGTATGTTTAGTTGTTTATATATTGGATTTGAATGTGACTAATAATGGCTAAAAGTGATGGATGGCTCTTACAATTTTGTTTATTTTGACTCGAATTGGTTGTATATTTTTGTTGTGAGTATTGCCCCATAGTATTTATTATACCGTATTGTATGTATGGGTGAATAAGTGAAAAATAAAGTAATTTTAGTATATTCTGTGGTAAGATATAACGTAGTTTAAAAAATATACCGCATGATTTTGATATTTTTTTGTGTATGTATGCGCAATGGTATTTCCAAGATAGTTTGTTGTCAATCCAGATACCCAGAAATTTTGTTTCGTTTTTAATTTTGATTATTTTAATGGGTTGAACTAAGTTTTGAGTTACATTTGAATTTGAGAATAGTAAATATTCAGTTTTCTTTAGATTGAGTGATAACTTGTTGTCTAGTAGCCATTCACTGAGTTTTTGGAGTTCAATATTAACTGTTGATATTAAAGAGTTTGTATTAGAATGTGTGTGCAGTAGGTTAGTGTCGTCAGCAAAAAGCGTAGTGATTAGGGATGTGCAGTTTGCTAAGTCATTTATATAAAGTAAAAAGAGTGTACTGCTTAGTATACAGTAGCGCCTTGTGGAGTACCACAGAGGGGGCTTAGAGGGTCGGATTGTATATTATTTAGAACGACTGTGTGTGATCTGTCAGTAAGAAAGCTCTTGAGTAGATCGTGTGGGAGGCCTCTTATTCCGTAACTGTTGAGTTTTTTAATAATATCCCGTGGTCTAAAGTGTCAACTGCCTTCTTCAAGTCAATAGAAATGATACAACCAGTATTCTGTGAGTCTAGTGCTTCTTGTAGGCGTTCTGTTATTGTTAGTATGGCATCTGTCGTAGTTAATTTTTTTCTAAATCCGTATTGAGAGTCGCATAATATAGAGTATTTGTTTAGGTAGCTCAGTAATTGTGTATTAATTATCCGTTCGTATAATTTACTAAATAGTGGTAGAATAGATATGGGACGGTAATTATTTTTCTCAGTAGGATCTCCAGTTTTGTAAATGGGTGTAATTTTCGCACGTTTTAATATTTTGGGGAAGAAGCCATGTTGTATTGATAAATTAATTAAATATGTTAAATGGGGGGCTAGATCGTAAGCGGCTATTTGAATTAATTTAATTGGAAATTTGTCATTGGTGGCACAGTTATTGTCTAAGTCTAATAATATATTATATATTACTTCCGTTTCAGTAGTTTCAGATAAGTAAAATGAATTTGCTTTGCGGTGCGTTATAAAACGAGTTGGATTTCTATTACTTTTTAGAATATTTTCAGATAATTTTGAACCTACGGTGGCAAAGTGTTCGTTAAATATATTAGCAATTTCGTTAGAATTAGTTACTTCTCGAAAACAGAGGTTATTGAAGTCCCAGTGGGGTAACGTAATCGTAGTAAAATTATAATAATTAGCTTTCATGAAAAACGCTGGCTCAACCAATGCCCTACTTCAATCAAACCTTTATTTTACCGACGTTACGTAGATGACTCTTTTATTTTATTCCGTGATCGGCAACACGCTTATGACTTTATGAAATACCTAAATAAACAGCACAGAAATATAGAGTTTACAGCTGAATTCGAATCTAATGGCTCCCTACAATTCTTAGATGTTCTCATTACAAAAAACACAGATAATAAATATATTACATCTGTTTACCGTAAACCAACTTTTACAGGCCTGTATACACCATTTGATAGCTTTATTCCAGATCAATTCAAAATTGCTCTAATTTCAACACTTGTTTATCGAATCCTTATGATTTGTTCTACTTGGTGCCAATTTCATAAGGAAATTAATATCCTCCATGGTCTATTGTCCCTCAATGGTTACCCTAAGCACTTACTGTCCATGGCTACTGATAGGATAACAGTTAAATGTATGACAGGTTCTAAACCGACTTTCCCCACTGTTCCTAAACGTCCGGTCTATCTTGTACTACCGTTCATTGGTTCATACTCAATCCTGCTTAAAAAACGACTACAGTTACTTAGCAAAGCGTTTCCCCAATGTAATTTTAAGATTATTTTTCGCCCTACACGTAGGTTAGGAGTTCACTTTCCATTTAAGGATAGACTTCCCCTGTGTCTCAGACCTCTTGCTTTATATAAATTTACGTGCAGTAGCTGCAATGCTACATACATCGGTAAAACCGAGCGTCACTACAAAGCAAGGATCAGCGAACACTTGGGAGTTTCCCCTCGAACAGGAAAAACTTCAGCCTCTCCCAAACACTCCACTGTACGAGAACACGCCCTAGACGAGGATCACACCTTCAATTACAATGACTTCTCAATAATAGGTAGAGCTGATACTAATTACGACCTATTAATTAAAGAAAGCCTAGTTATCTCCCGCCACAGACCTACTCTAAATATTCAGGGAACCTCATTCCCTTTACTATTGTTCTAAAAACTACACACACTACATAGACCGTATCTACAGTACTATACAGTATGTATTAATTAATATTGGTGTTGTACTCATTATCAATTTAGTTGTCTGATTTCATGATTTTACCGTGCACTATTTTACTTAATTCAGTATTACGTATGCAAGTAGTTAGGCTCCTATATCTTCTCGTATTGTAATGTTTTCACATATTTTGCAGTAATATTAATAATTTAGAATGTAATTTAAACTTTATGTATCTTACTGTAGTATTGGCTGATGATGGTTTAATGTAATAAATCGAAACGTTCCGCTTAATTAATTATGGCATTCTTTTCATTCGCGCTAATTATTATAATTTTACTACGATTAGTTACTTCTTGTGGACCTGTTGATGTAGTGATTATTAATTTTTTGGGTGCATTTAGATTTTTTCGCTTATTTATTGCTTGATTAATGGTTTCCCAGGTTGTTTTCATGTTATATTTATTTATTATTATTTATACTTTTCAAATTTTGATGCATAATATTGTTTTTCAGCTAATCTAACGATTTTTGTCAATTACGGTATGTTTTATATTGTTGTTGATTTAGTAGTGTATGATTCTTAGATTGAGTGGCGTAAAGTTTATTCTTTTCTAATGTAGATTTTACAAGTGCCGGTGTCATCCAGGGTTTCCGTGGAATCTCATTCTTTATTAAATTTTTTTTGGTAGGTGTTTATTTGTAATAAGTTCTAGATCATTGTAGAAATGTTCAAATTTCACCTCTAGTGGGACTGAGTGGTCTTTGTATGTCCAGTTCAGATTTTTTTGTAAGTCAGAAAGAAATCTGTGTTGGTTAAATTTAGAGTAGTCATAAATATAAGTTGTCTGTGGGGGTGTAAAGTAGCACGAATAGTTCTGTATTGTAATGAATGTTGCTAAGTGATCGGTTGTTCCTAATTGGCCATTGAAAACTCCAGATGAAATTAATTTGTTGGAAATGTTTGTTGATACGTGGTCAATTATACTGTAGTTCTAGAATGTGGCGCAATTCGTGTTGGTTTATCGATTAATTGTTCAAGGCCGTTGGATTCAAGTGTTTGTATGTAATTATTGGATGGGTTTGATGGCTTCAACAAATCTATATTATAGTCCCCTGTTAGCACGGCAGAACGGTATGAAGCGAAACAATTACAATACCACCTACTGTAGTCTAGTATACAGTGCTACTGCTACATTATAATCTATGTTTTAGGCTGCGTTCAAACTACCGAGTCAAAGTCAAAAGATAAAATGTAAAACACATCACATGAAATATAATTATTTCTAGAATGCCCTTATTTATGTATTATATTATATGTATTATTATTACTATTGCTAGCTATATTTATTTTCTTTTGACTTTGTCTTTTGCCTTTGACTTTGATTCGGTATAGATATTGCAACCACTTAATCTATTTATAGAAAAATTTAAAATGCTATAATATTAGGACTTTTTTTCAAAATAAAAAAAATTACACGGTTGTTATAGCTTCGAATGGCATTCATATTAAAAATAATAATAAAATATTATATTAAATAGATGCCAAAATGTAATTGTAGCACATGTGCTAAGACTGTATGTGAATACGATTATCAGAATCAGGTAAAATGGTAGAACTCCATCAATATTTTCTAATTTTGATTAGGGGAGAGTAAGGAGAGTTGAACCAAAATTTCCAAAATATTGATTTATTCTGTTCCATATCGTAGCTTCAGGCTGAAATTATTGCACAAATAATTAAAACAATCTACCTATTCCGCATCTATTGGAATACATATTAAGGTGATAAAATCATGTAATATATGAGAAATAAGCCTTTTCCCGAGCCGAGTTTTCTGGTTCACGCCTCCGACCCCATATAGGATGATAACTGTAGCTATATAGGATCAGATACGTTTTAGCTTTACACTTGCTCTGCTCTTAAAAATGGTATTGAGACATGAGTTTTGGGATTTTTACAAACCATCACCTCCACCTTGCAAAGGACTAACAGACGGAAAGCACATAATTAGTTTCGTAGGGGCTTTGACGAAATGTTGTTCAAAGTTCATAACAACAGACCTCCGTTGTCCGAGAGTTTATATTTTGAGACGGCATCCTCATGGCCCATGTCAAGTAGGCCTACCGGTATACCAGACTTTCTGCGGTTATGATGTATTTCACATTGCAGTTAGAGGCCTAACCCATGTGAAGTATATTCAGGTTTTCACTAATCCATGTTACAGAAGCGCTGAATATAACAAAAACAAGAAGGAATTAATATCCGTAGGCCTACAGAGGTTATACGATAAACATGAACGCATTTAAACACGAAATAAAGGATAAATTTACAACAAAAAAACACAAATTCTTCATATATAAAATGAAAGTAGTCTTTACGGAGGCGATCCTAATTTTAATGATAATTATCCGTATAATAATTTATCTCATTACCTCTAATAATATTAATTACTTTTACTTCGCGATACGGATACAATTAGATAACAATATAAGTATTTGTTTTCTTTTTAAATTCGCCTGCTATTCCTTACAACAACGGTGTTGTTCTAAGCCTTATAATGCAATGGGTATACAGTAATTAGTTGGGGCCTGGATGCAGCCCAGCATTGACTACTGTATAACATTAACGGTCCAACATTATACAGTAGATTTCAGTGATTGGCAGAAAACAATACGTGGCCTACCTATCCATTGTTTATTTTATACCATATTTTTGTTCTAATTTTGTTTATTTAATTAGGAGGGCGGGTTTTACTACTGTAGGTTTACACCACTACTAAGAAGCGATGTAGGCCTACTACAGTAGAGTACAGTTAGGACAATTAATAATACCAGTAGGCCCAATAGTTATAACTTGCTATTATCTTAACCTGATATCATTCTTCATTATTCAGTCTATCGATGTAAAATATATAATATAACAAACAGGTTTTAATTTCTCAAATACAGTACAGTAGGTCATTATAACGATATTTTTGATTAATTGCTTTAACTTCAAACTAATTATTTTATATTTTGAATAATTTTGAATAATATAGTTCTGGGAATTTTGTTGGGGGAATTTGTGATTTACAGTACAATATATACAGATTTACATCACACATCAGTGTAAAATATTAATGGTTCATAAATAATTCTATATAAATGTAACCATGACCTACTAAAGATAGTATTTAAAGCTATAGTAGATATCTTTAACTAGACCTTAGGTCATGATGTAACCAAGAAGAGATCTTAACCTACGTGTAATGATTTATCACAGAGTTATTGTGATTTTATTCAAAATAATAAATTTAAAGAAATAATTAAATACTTCCGCAAATTAATACGCGCTTATCTACCAAAGTTAAACTTAAGCAAAAAAAGTATGAGTTTATGAATTGTATGGCCTATTAGAGTCACGTCCACCTGATCACAGCCTAGGAGAGCCAATGACGGCATAGGAGAGCCAATTATTCTAAAGGTCTATTACAATAAACTGAGATGTTACAGAGTGATACATGGGATACAGGTACCAGTATACCGACCTATACCAAGCTACACCGACATACACTCATACAGGCCTATACCAACTTAATAAAGATATATATACCAACCTATACCAAGCTACACCGACATACACTCATACAGGCCTATACCAACTTAATAAAGATATATATACCAACCTATACCAAGCTACACCGACATACACTCCTACAGGCCTATACCAACTTAATAAAGATATATATACCGACCTATACCAAGCTACACCGACATACACTCATACAGGCCTATACCAACTGAATAAAGATATATATACCAACCTATACCAAGCTACACCGACATACAATCATACAGGCCTATACCAACTTAATAAAGATATATATACCGACCTATACCAAGCTACACCGACATACACTCATACAGGCCTATACCAACTTAATAAAGATATATATACCGACCTATACCAAGCTACACCGACATACACTCCTACAGGCCTATACCAACTTAATAAAGATATATATACCAACCTATACCAAGCTACACCGACATACACTCATACAGGCCTATACCAACTTAATAAAGATATATATACCAACCTATACCAAGCTACACCGACATAGACTCCTACAGGCCTATACCAACTTAATAAAGATATATATACCGACCTATACCAAGCTACACCGACATACACTCCTACAGGCCTATACCAACTTAATAAAGATATATATACCGACCTATACCAAGCTACACCGACATAGACTCCTACAGGCCTATACCAACTTAATAAAGATATATATACCAACCTATACCAAGCTACACCGACATACACTCCTACAGGCCTATACCAACTTAATAAAGATATATATACCGACCTATACCAAGCTACACCGACATACACTCATACAGGCCTATACCAACTTAATAAAGATATATATACCAACCTATACCAAGCTACACCGACATACACTCATACAGGCCTATACCAACTTAATAAATATATCTATACCAACCTATACCAAGCTACACCGACATACAATCATACAGGCCTATACCAACTTAATAAAGATATATATACCAACCTATACCAAGCTACACCGACATACAATCATACAGGCCTATACCAACTTAATAAAGATATATATACCAACCTATACCAAGCTACACCGACATACACTCATACAGGCCTATACCAACTTAATAAAGATATATATACCAACCTGTACCAAGCTACACCAACATACACTCATACAGGCCTATACCAACTTAATAAAGATATATATACCAACCTATACCAAGCTACACCGACATACACTCCTACAGGCCTATACCAACTTAATAAAGATATATATACCGACCTATACCAAGCTACACCGACATACACTCATACAGGCCTATACCAACTGAATAAAGATATATATACCAACCTATACCAAGCTACACCGACATACAATCATACAGGCCTATACCAACTTAATAAAGATATATATACCGACCTATACCAAGCTACACCGACATACACTCATACAGGCCTATACCAACTTAATAAAGATATATATACCGACCTATACCAAGCTACACCGACATACACTCCTACAGGCCTATGCCAACTTAATAAAGATATATATACCAACCTATACCAAGCTACACCGACATACACTCATACAGGCCTATACCAACTTAATAAAGATATATATACCAACCTATACCAAGCTACACCGACATAGACTCCTACAGGCCTATACCAACTTAATAAAGATATATATACCGACCTATACCAAGCTACACCGACATACACTCCTACAGGCCTATACCAACTTAATAAAGATATATATACCGACCTATACCAAGCTACACCGACATAGACTCCTACAGGCCTATACCAACTTAATAAAGATATATATACCAACCTATACCAAGCTACACCGACATACACTCCTACAGGCCTATACCAACTTAATAAAGATATATATACCGACCTATACCAAGCTACACCGACATACACTCATACAGGCCTATACCAACTTAATAAAGATATATATACCAACCTATACCAAGCTACACCGACATACACTCATACAGGCCTATACCAACTTAATAAATATATCTATACCAACCTATACCAAGCTACACCGACATACAATCATACAGGCCTATACCAACTTAATAAAGATATATATACCAACCTATACCAAGCTACACCGACATACAATCATACAGGCCTATACCAACTTAATAAAGATATATATACCAACCTATACCAAGCTACACCGACATACACTCATACAGGCCTATACCAACTTAATAAAGATATATATACCAACCTGTACCAAGCTACACCGACATACAATCATACAGGCCTATACCAACTTAATAAAGATATATATACCAACCTATACCAAGCTACACCGACATACAATCATACAGGCCTATACCAACTTAATAAAGATATATATACCGACCTATACCAAGCTACACTGATATACACTCATACAGGCCTATACCAACTTAATAAAGATATATATACCAACCTATACCAAGCTACACCGATATACACTCCTACAGGCCTATACCAACTTAATAAATATATCTATACCAACCTATACCAAGCTACACCGACATACACTCATACAGGCCTATACCAACTTAATAAAGATATATATACCAACCTATACCAAGCTACACCGATATACACTCCTACAGGCCTATACCAACTTAATAAAGATATATATACCAACCTATACCAAGCTACACCGACATACACTCCTACAGGCCTATACCAACTTAATAAATATATCTATACCAACCTATACCAAGCTACACCGACATACACTCCTACAGGCCTATACCAACTTAATAAATATATCTATACCAACCTATACCAAGCTACACCGACATACACTTACACTCCTACAGGCCTATACCAACTTAATAAAGATATATATACCAACCTATACCAAGCTACACCGACATACACTCATCCAGGACTATACCAACTTAATAAAGATATATATACCAACCTATACTAAGCTACACCGACATACACTCATACAGGCCTATACCAACTTAATAAAGATATATATACCGACCTATACCAAGCTACACCGATATACACTCATACAGGCCTATACCAACTTAATAAAGATATATATACCGACCTATACCAAGCTACACCGATATACACTCATACAGGCCTATACCAACTTAATAAAGATATATATACCGACCTATACCAAGCTACACCGATATACACTCATACAGGCCTATACCAACTTAATAAAGATATATATACCAACCTTTACCAAGCTACACCGACATACACTCATACAGGCCTATACCAACTTAATAAAGATATATATACCAACCCATACCAAGCTACACCGACATACACTCATACAGGCCTATACCAACTTAATAAAGATATATATACCAACCTATACCAAGCTACACCGATATACACTCCTACAGGCCTATACCAACTTAACAAATATATCTATAGCAACCTATACCAAGCTACACCGACATACACTCCTACAGGCCTATACCAACTTAATAAAGATATATATACCAACCTATACCAAGCTACACCGACATACACTCCTACAGGCCTATACCAACTTAATAAATATATCTATACCAACCTATACCAAGCTACACCGATATACACTCCTACAGGCCTATACCAACTTAATAAAGATATCTATACCAACCTATACCAAGCTACACCGACATACACTCATACAGGCCTATACCAACTTAATAAAGATATATATACCAACCTATACCAAGCTACACCGACATACACTCATACAGGCCTATACCAACTTAATAAAGATATATATACCGACCTATACCAAGCTACACCGATATACACTCATACAGGCCTATACCAACTTAATAAAGATATATATACCAACCTATACCAAGCTACACCGACATACACTCATACAGGCCTATACCAACTTAATAAAGATATATATACCAACCTATACCAAGCTACACCGACATAGACTCCTACAGGCCTATACCAACTTAATAAAGATATATATACCGACCTATACCAAGCTACACCGACATACACTCCTACAGGCCTATACCAACTTAATAAAGATATATATACCGACCTATACCAAGCTACACCGACATAGACTCCTACAGGCCTATACCAACTTAATAAAGATATATATACCAACCTATACCAAGCTACACCGACATACACTCCTACAGGCCTATACCAACTTAATAAAGATATATATACCGACCTATACCAAGCTACACCGACATACACTCATACAGGCCTATACCAACTTAATAAAGATATATATACCAACCTATACCAAGCTACACCGACATACACTCATACAGGCCTATACCAACTTAATAAATATATCTATACCAACCTATACCAAGCTACACCGACATACAATCATACAGGCCTATACCAACTTAATAAAGATATATATACCAACCTATACCAAGCTACACCGACATACAATCATACAGGCCTATACCAACTTAATAAAGATATATATACCAACCTATACCAAGCTACACCGACATACACTCATACAGGCCTATACCAACTTAATAAAGATATATATACCAACCTGTACCAAGCTACACCAACATACACTCATACAGGCCTATACCAACTTAATAAAGATATATATACCAACCTATACCAAGCTACACCGACATACACTCCTACAGGCCTATACCAACTTAATAAAGATATATATACCGACCTATACCAAGCTACACCGACATACACTCATACAGGCCTATACCAACTGAATAAAGATATATATACCAACCTATACCAAGCTACACCGACATACAATCATACAGGCCTATACCAACTTAATAAAGATATATATACCGACCTATACCAAGCTACACCGACATACACTCATACAGGCCTATACCAACTTAATAAAGATATATATACCGACCTATACCAAGCTACACCGACATACACTCCTACAGGCCTATGCCAACTTAATAAAGATATATATACCAACCTATACCAAGCTACACCGACATACACTCATACAGGCCTATACCAACTTAATAAAGATATATATACCAACCTATACCAAGCTACACCGACATAGACTCCTACAGGCCTATACCAACTTAATAAAGATATATATACCGACCTATACCAAGCTACACCGACATACACTCCTACAGGCCTATACCAACTTAATAAAGATATATATACCGACCTATACCAAGCTACACCGACATACACTCATACAGGCCTATACCAACTTAATAAAGATATATATACCGACCTATACCAAGCTACACCGACATACACTCATACAGGCCTATACCAACTTAATAAAGATATATATACCAACCTATACCAAGCTACACCGACATACACTCATACAGGCCTATACCAACTTAATAAATATATCTATACCAACCTATACCAAGCTACACCGACATACAATCATACAGGCCTATACCAACTTAATAAAGATATATATACCAACCTATACCAAGCTACACCGACATACAATCATACAGGCCTATACCAACTTAATAAAGATATATATACCAACCTATACCAAGCTACACCGACATACACTCATACAGGCCTATACCAACTTAATAAAGATATATATACCAACCTGTACCAAGCTACACCGACATACAATCATACAGGCCTATACCAACTTAATAAAGATATATATACCAACCTATACCAAGCTACACCGACATACAATCATACAGGCCTATACCAACTTAATAAAGATATATATACCGACCTATACCAAGCTACACTGATATACACTCATACAGGCCTATACCAACTTAATAAAGATATATATACCAACCTATACCAAGCTACACCGATATACACTCCTACAGGCCTATACCAACTTAATAAATATATCTATACCAACCTATACCAAGCTACACCGACATACACTCATACAGGCCTATACCAACTTAATAAAGATATATATACCAACCTATACCAAGCTACACCGATATACACTCCTACAGGCCTATACCAACTTAATAAAGATATATATACCAACCTATACCAAGCTACACCGACATACACTCCTACAGGCCTATACCAACTTAATAAATATATCTATACCAACCTATACCAAGCTACACCGACATACACTCCTACAGGCCTATACCAACTTAATAAATATATCTATACCAACCTATACCAAGCTACACCGACATACACTTACACTCCTACAGGCCTATACCAACTTAATAAAGATATATATACCAACCTATACCAAGCTACACCGACATACACTCATCCAGGACTATACCAACTTAATAAAGATATATATACCAACCTATACTAAGCTACACCGACATACACTCATACAGGCCTATACCAACTTAATAAAGATATATATACCGACCTATACCAAGCTACACCGATATACACTCATACAGGCCTATACCAACTTAATAAAGATATATATACCGACCTATACCAAGCTACACCGATATACACTCATACAGGCCTATACCAACTTAATAAAGATATATATACCGACCTATACCAAGCTACACCGATATACACTCATACAGGCCTATACCAACTTAATAAAGATATATATACCAACCTTTACCAAGCTACACCGACATACACTCATACAGGCCTATACCAACTTAATAAAGATATATATACCAACCCATACCAAGCTACACCGACATACACTCATACAGGCCTATACCAACTTAATAAAGATATATATACCAACCTATACCAAGCTACACCGATATACACTCCTACAGGCCTATACCAACTTAACAAATATATCTATAGCAACCTATACCAAGCTACACCGACATACACTCCTACAGGCCTATACCAACTTAATAAAGATATATATACCAACCTATACCAAGCTACACCGACATACACTCCTACAGGCCTATACCAACTTAATAAATATATCTATACCAACCTATACCAAGCTACACCGATATACACTCCTACAGGCCTATACCAACTTAATAAAGATATCTATACCAACCTATACCAAGCTACACCGACATACACTCATACAGGCCTATACCAACTTAATAAAGATATATATACCAACCTATACCAAGCTACACCGACATACACTCATACAGGCCTATACCAACTTAATAAAGATATATATACCGACCTATACCAAGCTACACCGATATACACTCATACAGGCCTATACCAACTTAATAAAGATATATATACCAACCTATACCAAGCTACACCGACATACACTCATACAGGCCTATACCAACTTAATAAAGATATATATACCAACCTATACCAAGCTACACCGACATAGACTCCTACAGGCCTATACCAACTTAATAAAGATATATATACCGACCTATACCAAGCTACACCGACATACACTCCTACAGGCCTATACCAACTTAATAAAGATATATATACCGACCTATACCAAGCTACACCGACATAGACTCCTACAGGCCTATACCAACTTAATAAAGATATATATACCAACCTATACCAAGCTACACCGACATACACTCCTACAGGCCTATACCAACTTAATAAAGATATATATACCGACCTATACCAAGCTACACCGACATACACTCATACAGGCCTATACCAACTTAATAAAGATATATATACCAACCTATACCAAGCTACACCGACATACACTCATACAGGCCTATACCAACTTAATAAATATATCTATACCAACCTATACCAAGCTACACCGACATACAATCATACAGGCCTATACCAACTTAATAAAGATATATATACCAACCTATACCAAGCTACACCGACATACAATCATACAGGCCTATACCAACTTAATAAAGATATATATACCAACCTATACCAAGCTACACCGACATACACTCATACAGGCCTATACCAACTTAATAAAGATATATATACCAACCTGTACCAAGCTACACCAACATACACTCATACAGGCCTATACCAACTTAATAAAGATATATATACCAACCTATACCAAGCTACACCGACATACACTCCTACAGGCCTATACCAACTTAATAAAGATATATATACCGACCTATACCAAGCTACACCGACATACACTCATACAGGCCTATACCAACTGAATAAAGATATATATACCAACCTATACCAAGCTACACCGACATACAATCATACAGGCCTATACCAACTTAATAAAGATATATATACCGACCTATACCAAGCTACACCGACATACACTCATACAGGCCTATACCAACTTAATAAAGATATATATACCGACCTATACCAAGCTACACCGACATACACTCCTACAGGCCTATGCCAACTTAATAAAGATATATATACCAACCTATACCAAGCTACACCGACATACACTCATACAGGCCTATACCAACTTAATAAAGATATATATACCAACCTATACCAAGCTACACCGACATAGACTCCTACAGGCCTATACCAACTTAATAAAGATATATATACCGACCTATACCAAGCTACACCGACATACACTCCTACAGGCCTATACCAACTTAATAAAGATATATATACCGACCTATACCAAGCTACACCGACATACACTCATACAGGCCTATACCAACTTAATAAAGATATATATACCGACCTATACCAAGCTACACCGACATACACTCATACAGGCCTATACCAACTTAATAAAGATATATATACCAACCTATACCAAGCTACACCGACATACACTCATACAGGCCTATACCAACTTAATAAATATATCTATACCAACCTATACCAAGCTACACCGACATACAATCATACAGGCCTATACCAACTTAATAAAGATATATATACCAACCTATACCAAGCTACACCGACATACAATCATACAGGCCTATACCAACTTAATAAAGATATATATACCAACCTATACCAAGCTACACCGACATACACTCATACAGGCCTATACCAACTTAATAAAGATATATATACCAACCTGTACCAAGCTACACCGACATACAATCATACAGGCCTATACCAACTTAATAAAGATATATATACCAACCTATACCAAGCTACACCGACATACAATCATACAGGCCTATACCAACTTAATAAAGATATATATACCGACCTATACCAAGCTACACTGATATACACTCATACAGGCCTATACCAACTTAATAAAGATATATATACCAACCTATACCAAGCTACACCGATATACACTCCTACAGGCCTATACCAACTTAATAAATATATCTATACCAACCTATACCAAGCTACACCGACATACACTCATACAGGCCTATACCAACTTAATAAAGATATATATACCAACCTATACCAAGCTACACCGATATACACTCCTACAGGCCTATACCAACTTAATAAAGATATATATACCAACCTATACCAAGCTACACCGACATACACTCCTACAGGCCTATACCAACTTAATAAATATATCTATACCAACCTATACCAAGCTACACCGACATACACTCCTACAGGCCTATACCAACTTAATAAATATATCTATACCAACCTATACCAAGCTACACCGACATACACTTACACTCCTACAGGCCTATACCAACTTAATAAAGATATATATACCAACCTATACCAAGCTACACCGACATACACTCATCCAGGACTATACCAACTTAATAAAGATATATATACCAACCTATACTAAGCTACACCGACATACACTCATACAGGCCTATACCAACTTAATAAAGATATATATACCGACCTATACCAAGCTACACCGATATACACTCATACAGGCCTATACCAACTTAATAAAGATATATATACCGACCTATACCAAGCTACACCGATATACACTCATACAGGCCTATACCAACTTAATAAAGATATATATACCGACCTATACCAAGCTACACCGATATACACTCATACAGGCCTATACCAACTTAATAAAGATATATATACCAACCTTTACCAAGCTACACCGACATACACTCATACAGGCCTATACCAACTTAATAAAGATATATATACCAACCCATACCAAGCTACACCGACATACACTCATACAGGCCTATACCAACTTAATAAAGATATATATACCAACCTATACCAAGCTACACCGATATACACTCCTACAGGCCTATACCAACTTAACAAATATATCTATAGCAACCTATACCAAGCTACACCGACATACACTCCTACAGGCCTATACCAACTTAATAAAGATATATATACCAACCTATACCAAGCTACACCGACATACACTCCTACAGGCCTATACCAACTTAATAAATATATCTATACCAACCTATACCAAGCTACACCGATATACACTCCTACAGGCCTATACCAACTTAATAAAGATATCTATACCAACCTATACCAAGCTACACCGACATACACTCATACAGGCCTATACCAACTTAATAAAGATATATATACCAACCTATACCAAGCTACACCGACATACACTCATACAGGCCTATACCAACTTAATAAAGATATATATACCGACCTATACCAAGCTACATC